>JANAVB010020597.1:1546254-1839304 GCA_029216955.1 Iris pallida | reverse complement strand
CGCCCCGCCGGGGAGGAGGGGGGACGCGGAGGAGGGGAGGAACGCCGGAGAGGGAGGAGAGGGGACGCCGGAGAGGGAGGGGGGGGCAAGGGTATTTTTGGAATTTTTTGGATTTTAGGGTATGAAGTTGAAAATATTCAATAGTTGATGGTATTAAGTTAACTATTTTAAAAGTTTAGGGTATCAAGTTAAAACATGGAGTTGAGGGTATCAAGTTGAAATTTAGCCAAAATAAAATAAACTTAGATCTACAAGAATCTAGCCATGGAAAGTGGAATTGCCAGTAATAAAGTAAGTTAAAATACTGTAAGGAAGAGAATGAAGCAATAAAATTGGAGTTCCTCCATGAAGCAAGTTGCACTTGCCTAGACCTCTCTCTCCTCTCTCTGGTAGGTGAAGGAGTAAATGGAAGAAGAGTAATGAAGAGAGAGAAGAAAGAATGGTTAATAAATGGTAGTGGTGGTGGTAGGTAGGGGGTTCACCCTTGGTTCATAATGAACCAATAGCAATCCCAAACCGAACCAAGCCAATCCGAACCAGGAATAAACCAAGCCATGAAGGAAGCTAAGCAAGAAATCGTGCAATACAAGATAAAATATGTACACGTATTCCAAAAATACGTAATACGGGCAACAGGCATTACAACTCTACCCACCTTAAAAGAATTCCGTCCTCGGAATTTAATTAAGAGGCTAGAGAGACGAGGACAAGCTATATTAATCACAAGCAAGCTATAACTAGGCATGCAATTACTCATTCAAGCAAGGAATTGAAGGCATGAGGCATAGGGAAGACATTATACCTCACGAGTCAAACAAGTCGGGATATCACGATCGGATGTCATCCTCACGCTCCCACGTTGACTCACCCAAAGAGTGATGACTCCAAGCAACTCAGACTAACTTGATAGTCTTGTTCTTGAGTGTCTTCTCTCTCCAGTCCAATATAGACACGGGCCTCTCCTCATACGAAAGGTTGGTACCAACAACCAATTCTGAATGATCCAGGATGTGGCTCGGGTCCGAGATATACCGTCGTAATTAGGATACATGGAACACGTCATGCACCTTGTTTAGCGACGGCAAAAGAGCGAGACGATAGGATACATCTCCTACTCACTCCAGAATGTCAAATGGCCCTATATACCTAGGACGAAGCTTTTTCTGTACGCCGAAATGAATGACGCCACGGTTAGGCAAAATCTTCAGGAATACATGGTCACCGACAGAAAACTCGAGAGGGCGCCGATGAGAATCGGCCCAATGGCGCTGGCGATCTTGGGCAACTCGAAGATGATCCCTGACTCTTCTGATCACTTTAACTGTCTGGGCAATCATTTTATTCCATGCTAGCGGGGATCTGCACTTCCTACCATACAGTACCTCGAACGGTGCCATCTGGATACTGGCTTGAAAACTGTTATTGTACGAGAACACCACCAGGTGCAGGTGATCTTCCTACGAGCCACCGAAGTCAAGTGTACAGGACCGCACCATGTCTTTAAGAGTCTGGATCGTACACTCCGACTGACCATCTGTCTGCGGATGATATGCTGAACTGAACTGGAGATGAGTTTCCAAACTCTCCTGCAGGCTACGCCAGAAGTGCGACGTAAATCTGGAATCTCGGTTCGAGGTAATACTGACTGGCACTCCGTACAACCTGACAATCTGCCTGAGGTACATCTCTGCTAACTGAGCTGTCGACTGACCATTTCTGAACTGGAAGAAGTGAGCTACCTTCGTGAGCCGATCAACTATAATCCAAATAGCGTCTCGACCAGCTGGGAACCTAGGCAATCCGGTCACAAAATCCATGGTCACATGTTCCCACTTCCATTCTGGAATCGACAAAGGCTGAAAAAGTCCAGCGGACCTCTGATGTTCAGCCTTAACTTGTTGGCAGACCAAACACCGAGAGACAAACCGGGCTATCTCCCTCTTTATGTCATTCCACCAAAAGTGCTGTCGGATATCGCAATACATCTTTGTACCACCCGGATGAATAGAATATTGAGAACTGTGGGCCTCTGCCATGATTTCCTGTCTGATATCTCCACTGGGTACACAAAGACGCTTACCGTGTCGAAGTGTACCATCTTCATGAATGCATAACTCTGGTCTTCGGCCTGCCTCAAACTCTGCTCTGAGTCGCTGAAGCTTGGAATTGTTGACTGCGCCATCCGGATCCTCTCGACTATAGTGGACCGAACTTGTATGCTGGCCATTAATGCCACACTGGAAGGGAGAACAACTTTAATACCCATCTTCTGAAGATCTGCTAACAGCTCTGGTTGCGCTGTTAGGAAATAAGCTCCGGCTCTCCTGCTCAATGCATCTGCAACGACATTGGCCTTCCCAGGATGATACTGCAGGTTGACATCATAATCCACAAGCAGCTCTAGCCACCTCCTCTGACGCATGTTAAGATCCTTCTGGGTGAAAACATACTTCAGGCTCTTATGGTCGGTGAAAATCTCCAACCTATCTCCGTACAAGTAGTGCCTCCACAACTTAAGTACAAACACTACTACTGCCAGCTCCAAGTCATGGGTTGGGTAATTCCTCTCATGATCACGAAGTTGTCGTGACGCATAAGCTATTACCTTCCCATGCTGCATCAGAACACATCCTAGGCCTCTGCCTGAAGCATCACAATACACTGAGAATCCTCCGGTTCCATCTGGAAGCACGAGAATGGGAGCCGTCATCAAGCCTCGCTTCAACTTCTCGAATGAATCTTGACACTCTGCTGTCCAAGCAAACTACACCTCCTTGCGGGTCAATTGGGTCAATGGCACTGAAATCCGAGTAAAATCTGAAACAAACCGCCGGTAGTAGCCGGCCAATTCAAGAAAACTGCAAACTTCTGCAACTGTGCTGGGCACTGGCCATGACTCAATGGCCACAATCTTCTGGGGATCCACTTCTACTCCTCCTCTGGTGATGATGTGACCCAAGTACAAAATGCGATCGAGCCAGAACTCGCATTTACTGAACTTGGCATACAACTGGTGCTCTCTGAGAATCTGGAGGACAACTCGGAGATGCTGCTCATGCTCCGCTTCATTCTTGCTGTAAACCAGGATGTCGTCTAGGAACACAATCACGAACTGATCCAAATAAGGCATAAAGATACGATTCATGAGGTCCATGAATACAGCCGACGCATTGGTTGCTCCAAATGGCATCACAAGGAACTCCCAATGCCCATACCTCGATCTAAAAGCTGTCTTCGGGATGTCCTGTTCTCTGACTCTGATCTGATGATATCCTGAGTGTAAGTCGATCTTCGAGAATACTGCTGCCCCTCTGAGCTGATCAAACAAGTCATCTATCCTCGGGAGAGGATATCTGTTCTTGATTGTCACTGAGTTCAAGGTACGATAATCAACACATAACCTGGACGTACCGTCCTTCTTTTTCATAAAAAGCATCGGGGCTCCCCAAGGCGATCCACTAGCACGAATGAATCCCTTGGCTCGAAGTTCTTCAATCATCTTGTACAATATCTCCAACTCTGAAGGCGCCATCCTGTAGACTCTCTCTGACACTGGGGCTGTCCCAGGAATCAAGTCTATGGTGAACTCGATCTCCCGCTCCGGTGGCATACCTGGAAGCTCTTCTGGGAAAACATCTGGAAACTCTTCGACTATCCGGGGCAACTGTACTGCTGCTACTACTGCCATCCGTAATACTGGGGAAGAAGGCTCAACTGTGCCTCGGGAAAAGAAAAACTCTGGCTCGCCTGGAATGCTAAAAACAACCCTACCAATATGGCAGTCTATTCTAGCATACTGGTTCCTCAACCAATCCATCCCTAAGACCATATCATAATCGGCCATCGAAAACTCTATCAATCTAGTGGGAAATTCCTTACCGCTAACTACGATCCGACACGAGGAAAACACCCTATCGACTCCCACAAGTCCGTTACCAGTAAGTATATTGAGCCTTACTGATAATGACTCGGGCTCCAATCCTACCCGTGTCGCGAATCGTGCAGACATAAAAGAATGCGATGCACCAGAATCAAATAAAGCTGAAACTGGAAAGGAGTTGACGAGAATAGTACCTGCCACTACCTCTCCTGGTGCCAATCCTTCCTCTGTGGTCATCACCATAGCCTGACCATGCCCTCGGGGTGCTGGTCCCCTCTGCTGAAATCCTCGCTGCCTATTCTGACTCTGGACTTGGGCTTGAACATACTGCTGGGGGTTCTGCTGCTGGAATACTTGAGACTGAGGCGGCAAGGGCCTCGGCAATGGATACTGCTGCTGCTGGACCGGAGCTGGTCCTCTCACCGAAGAGCTAGAAAGGTTGGACGATGATGAACCACCCCTATTCGGGCAGGATCCAACCCTATGGTCTGCTGCTCCACAAGCCAGACATAATCCTGTGCCCTACGACACTCTGCCCCCACATGGCCTGGCTTCTCACAATGAGAACATCCAACTGCAGAAGACTGCTTCTGCTTCTGCTGCTGAGGGTACGTCGGGGTGGAATGCTGAACCGACGTCACTGAGGCCGCCCGCCTCGGAGCTCCAATAGTCAAAGACCTGGCTGCAGGAGCTGGGGCTGAAGACTGATTCATCTGGCCGTGGGATCTCTTTCGACCTCCGGCCCTATCCACAATCCTCTGGGAGGTATACTCATGCTTCCTAGCTGCTCTCAAGACTGCATCAAAAGTCTGATGCTCAAACTGCTCAACTGCCAATAGAATCTCCAGGTGAAGCCCCTGCTGAAATCGCTGAGCTCTATCATACTCGGTTGCCACCAAGGTGGGAGCAAACCGACTGAGTCTCGAAAACTCGACCGCATATCCGTCGACCGTCCTGTCCATCTGCTTCAGATTGGTAAACCTCGTCTGTAGATTATACCGAGCTACAACATCGAAATACTTGGTCTGGAATCTCTCTCTGAACACCACCCAAGCAATGGGTACTGCTAATCCAACAGCCTGAGCCGCCCACCAGCTGCGGGCAAGATCTAACAACTGCAGGCGCACCACGGCCACCTTCTCGATCTCTGGGGTCCTGGCTGCTTCTAGAATCACCTCGATGTCCTGAAGCCAAGCATCTGCGGCGATAGCATCTTCACTACCGTCGAAGAAAGGAGGGTTCAAGCGCTTGAAGCTGTTGGCCGCACTGTTACCCTGATGACCTCCTCTGGTCAGAGCATCCGTCACTGCCTGGTGCAAGGCATCTCCACGACGATCTTGGGAAGCTATCAAGGTCCTGACGAGACCTACCAAAGTGCCATCATCAGGCTTGGTAGGCTGAACTGGCTGGACTGGTGGCTCTCCGTCAGAAGGTACGACTCTGGAGGCTACTCCGGAATGCTGGGCTTGATCTCCGGGTTGCTGCTGATCCGCGGAAAGTACTCCGCCTGACTGACCGGCAAGTCCAGGAATAATGCCGCTGAAGAAGACGACATGGGGAATAATAAGGAAGGACCAGGACAGATCAATGATACAAGCATATGATCAGGACAAGAATCCACTGATTCAGAAGATAAGAGCAGAGATCAAGGGCGAATACTGATTGAGACATCTATTCGGTAAACCCTATATATCTTAATTTACAAGACCTGCATGGGCCACCACTTAAACCATGTCACGCCCCAGAACCAGAATACTGGAGAGCGGGGGCAGACATAGCCAGCTACGTATATTGAAATGAATCTATCTCGCTATACGGTCACGGCTGTCTAGATACATGAGGGTTTACTACAAGCCAACAGTCTCCTATGGTCATGAACAAGCCTAGTGTCTCAATCACAAGCAAGTAAATAAAGTCTCAAGATGTATGATCATTAAATATACAATAATAAGGCATCCCAAATATTACATATTCAGCTGATCATGAAGCTAGTCGTTACAAAATGTTATGACTAGCAAGAGTTTAGTCATACATGATCAACCCTAGGATCTGTCAATCATGTTACAGCCCGTAGGCAGACAGTAAGTAAGTGCAATCGAGCTAAACAGGTGCTCGTCGGCTAAACGCCTCAAAAGAATATTTTTACAATAGAGTGGGAGAGCCAAAAATAACCCACTCGTTGCCTTGGTTACGTCTGGTGTTCACCATCGGGCTGGAAAAGCGATAGATCCTCTGGAGCTGCTCCGAAATCTGGCCATACAAAACCAGCTGGGTCAGTTCCCAGAAAGAGCAAGTGCCACAAAAGAAGCTTCACTTAGGAACTAAAACCAGCAATCAGCACAAGAGTATAAATAAAGTAAGAGCTGGAGATAAGAAAATACATCATGGTGATATACGACGAGATAACCATGGAACTATTCAGATAACCAGGTTACAACCCGTAAACCAAACAAGGACCGGAATTGTAACCCTTCGTCTGAACAGAACTTGGAATTCTCACCATTTATCGGTAAAATAAATACAGGCATTCAGGTCATACAGTAATCTGGAACAGAATCAGGGCAAGACTAGACTGGTTAGACTCCACCCAATCATTTCATGGCCAAGCAATAATTACGGTTTGATACTTTAACTAACTAGGGTTATCATATGCCTAGTTACTAGCAAGATGCAGTGAGAATCTTCCACAGCCACAAACCCTGCAGACCATCCAGGTTATCCGGGTTAAAAGATTTAGAGTTGAATTCAGGTGGGTACATCGTCCAGGAAACGCATGTACCCTTAGGTAGCTTGAAGGGTGTAACACATGACAGTGTGCTGGAAATGTGCCCTACTCGACGGCAGGCTACAGATCCCAAGACGTGCCCAGGTAACGGGATTTCCTGTAGCTGGGAGATCTCTTTATGACTAGTGTATTAATCTAGTTATTAGCCTTAGTCCATTTCAATAGGTACTCCTGACCGTGGTACTCAGGAGTCCCCTCCTAGACATGATGCAAGACATGACTGGATTATTTGTACAAGCACAATCGCCCACGGTGTCCAGGATTAATTATACAGGTCATGTCATGTCAGGTAGCCGTCGCAACAGCTTATCAAGATATATCATGTCAGGTTATCAGGTCAAGTTCACTGGTCAAGAGTGCGCCACGACGGGCCACTATCAGGTCATGTCATGCTCACTGTCACCCCCTGTCGTGTACAATTGTTATTTCAATCATGTCAATCAAATCGTGATTATCAAGTTCAGGACAAAAGACGTAAGGATATAAAATGGACGTAAAAAAATATACAATAAAGGGGTTACAAAACATGGGCAAATAATAAAACACAGGGCTATAGGGAGCCATGCGGCTCAGGCACATGAGGCCATGAATGATCTCATGCAGCTGGATGGAGAACAGCCCATGCGACTCAATAGGGTCAGGCACATGCGGCTGATAAAGGAAAGCCTATGCGGCTAAGGATATCAGTCCTCATGCGGCCAGCGGAAAGAGAGAGCGCATGCGACTGATATGAATTGGGTCCATACGGCTGGGACGAATAGGGTCCATACGGCCAAGGAGAGAATCCATGCGGCAGGGACGAATAGGGTCCATGCGGCCAAGGAGAGAATCCATGCGGCAGGGACGAATAGGGTCCATGCGGCCAAAGAGAGAATCCATGCGGCAGGGACGGGAGCGAATCCATGTGCTTATGCGGTTTGTGGGGTCATGCGCCTATGCGGCTACAAGTAGACCAAGTTCATGCGGCTCGGGAAGAAGTTCTCATGCGGCTGGGTCAAGTAAAGTCCCATGCGGCCAGCGAGAAGAGAGGGCGCATGAGACTAAGTCAGAGCATTCATGCGGCTGGAAGGAGCGGGGTCCTCATGCGGCTAAGGGAGGGCGCATGCGGCCAGAAGGGTAGCGTCTCATACGGCTCAAGAAGTGCAGAGTATATGCGGTTGGGGATTGAGCGAGTCATGCGGCTAGATGAGTTCGGCCCTCATGCGGCTCAAGTACTTTCAGTCATGCGGCTGAATAGAACACTTGCCGCATGAAATATTCATACGGTCAAGTCAGCACAGTTCATCTTCTCCAAAATTTTAGAGAAGAAGAACACCATGAGAGCCAAGTCCCCAAGCTCCGTAACTCCATCATCCGGAGCCCAAATCCGAACTTCCATAGGTCAAAATAGGGTAGAACGAAAGCCTCTACAACATAGAACCATCAAAACTCAGAAATAACAATATTAAGTTGATCAAAACCCAAGAAATCCAAAAAAATAAAATAAACTTAGATCTACAAGAATCTAGCCATGGAAAGTGGAATTGCCAAGTATTAAAGTAAGTTAAAATGCTGTAAGGAAGAGAATGAAGCAATAAAATTGGAGTTCCTCCATGAAGCAAGTTGCACTTGCCTAGACCTCTCTCTCCTCTCTCTGGTAGGTAAAGGAGTAAATGGAAGAAGAGTAATGAAGAGAGAGAAGGAAGAAAGGTTAATAAATGGTAGTGGTGGTGGTAGGTAGGGGGTTCACCCTTGGTTCATAATGAACCAATATCAATCCCAAACCGAAACAAGCCAACCCGAACCAGGAATAAACCAAGCCATGAAGGAAGCTAAGCAAGAAATCATGCAATACAAGATGAAATACGTATATGTATTCCAAAAATATGTAATACAGGCAACAAGTATTACACTACAGCAGCATGGGAAAGTGATTGCTTATGCATCTTGGCAATTGTGGACTCATGAGCGGAACTATCCTACCCATGACCTAGAGTTAGCTACGGTGATCTCTGCACTCAAGTTATGGAAACATTACTTATACGTAGAGCGTGTGGAAATCTTTACTGACCACAAGAGCTTGAAGTATGTGTTCACGCAGAAAGAGCTGAACATGAGGCAAAAATGATGGTTGGAGTTGATGAAGGACTTCGACATCGATTTACAGTATCATCCCGGGAAGGCAAATGTGGTGGCGGATACGCTGAGCAGGCATCCGATGGCATGGTACCTGATGATAGATCGGCATTTGTGGGAAGATCTGGAGAAGCTCGGTATCGAGATAGTTCGGCCAGGATCAGTGATACAGATGATGGAGCTTGACATTCAGTCAGGTTTGATGGAGCAGATCAGGGAGGCACAGTCTACAGATGAGAGCCTTTGCAGACTTCGGGCCCAGGCTTTAGCTGGATTGCTGGATGACTTCACTGTAGCATAGGATGGATCCTTGAGGCATGGCAGCCGATTGTGCGTATCGAAGGGAGAGCTGGTAGAGGCAGTCTTACAGGAGGCACACCGATTGAGATATTCTATTCACCCTGGTGCTAACAAGATGTACCGTGACTTGCGGGAACATCTTAGGTGGCACGGAATGAAGAGGGATGTATCACGTTTCATTTCGAGATGCCTAGTTTGCCAGCAGGTCAAGGCGGAGCGCCAGAGGCCAGCTGGTCTGTTGCAGCCGTTACCCATTCCCGAGTGGAAGTAGGAACACATTACGATGGACTTCATCTCAGGGCTTCCTCGTTCCCAAGGAGGGAATGATGCCATTTGGGTCATCGTGGACAGGCTGACGAAGTGTGCGTACTTCATACCCTTCAAGGTGGGGCTTTCTACCAAGAAGTTGGCAGAACTTTACATGCAGCAGATTGTTCGCTTGTACGGAGTACCAGTGAGCATCGTGTCGGATAGAGACAGCAGATTCACATCCCACTACTGGAGGAGCTTGTAGGAGGAGTTGGGCAATCGGCTCAAATTCAGTACGGCGTACCACCCGCAGACAGATGGACAGTCCGAGAGGACGATACAGACACTGGAGGATATGTTGAGGACCTGCGTACTGGACTTTAGCAGATTATGGGAGAGCCATCTGCACTTGGTAGAGTTTTCATATAACAACAGCTACCAAGCCAGTATCGGTATGTCTCCTTTCGAGGCACTATATGGACGACGATGCCGCACACCGCTCTTTTGGGATGATGTCGGGGACAAAGTTATGCTTGGGCCAGAGATGATCATGGATGCAGCAGAGAAGGTCGGGATGATCAGAGACAGGCTCAGAGTAGCTCAGGACAGACAGAAACACTTGTGCTGATGCTAGTCGCAGACCGATGGAGTTCGCAGACGGTGATATGGTGCTAGTGAAGATATCACCTACTAGAGGGATGATCCGGTTCGGACGAAGAGGGAAGCTGAGTCCCAGATACATCGGGCCGTTCGAGATACTTGGCAGGATTGGAGAGGTGGCTTACAGGGTTGCACTTCCACCCAACCTAGCAGGAGTGCACGATGTCTTTCACGTATCCCAGCTGAGGAGATATGTTCCGGACCCCAGCCATGTGCTAGATCATTCAGAGTTGGAGATCGGACCGAGTCTTGCAGTTTCTGAACAGCCAGTGGAGATATTAGACAGGAGAGAGAAGAGGCTGAGGAACAAGGTTATACCCTTAGTACGAGTAGCTTGGAGCTGTCACTCTCCGGGTGAATCTACTTGGGAGAGGGAGTCGTACATGAGGGAGAGATACCCTTACTTGTTCGATCCAACCGCTGCGAGGGAACCACCCGTTTCCGCTTGATACCCTAGAGGTTAGTTTCGATCATAGCCTTAGTCATTTGTTGCATTGTTGCTATGTTAGAATATTGTAGGGTCTTCAATCCTTGTAAATTTCGATGACGAAAGTTTTTAAGGAGGGAAGACTTGTCACCCCCTATTTTTCAAAATTTGAATTAATTAGTTGCTAACGGTCTAACTAGCTTTAAAATAATTTATTATGATTTTAGGAATTTTCTAGAATTTTTAAATAATTTTTAAATGAGTTTTAATAACTAAAATACTATTTTGCAATTTATTAAAATGTTTTAATATAGTTTTGTAATTTATTAAAATATTTTGATAGCAGTTTGTAATATTTAGAATTGTTTTAATGTCAGTTTGTAAATTATTAAATTGTTTTAGTGCAGAATGCAATTTATTTTTTTGTATTTAGTCACTGTTAGGGACCTACTTGTAAATCCTAAAAACTACGAGGACCTAAATGTAAATCCTAATTCTACCTACCCCCGACGACCGCCACGCCGACGACCGACCCCCTTTTCTCCACCATTTTCGGCCGACCTAGCCCAGCTCGACCAACCTAGACACCCTATAAAAGAACCCCCTCACTTCCCTCGACCCAACCACCACCACCACAACCTATCTCTGTCTACCACCGCTCCCGTCTTTCCCATTTAAATTCGTCTAAACCCAAACTTCGGCCATCCACCCAGCGCCACCTTCCCGACAACGATCACCCCCATCCACCACCACCATACGACGCGCCACGCCGAGCTGGACGTAGCGCCACCCGAGCGCCGCTTCCCCGACGCCCCTAACCGCCGTCAGCACCTTCGAAACCCCCTCCGAAGTCGGACACGTAAGTAACAGTGTCGAAACTGTGTCGTACGTGTCTCGTGTGCACCTATGTGGTTCGTCGTGTCCTGACGAGCACGATGGTAAGACTGGACACAGACGACTAGACCCGTACGTGTCGTGCTTAGCACGGACACGCGACTCTTGTGTCCCTAACTGTCAGGACACAGAGTTTGATTTATCTAGTTTTTTAAATATTTTAACTAAAAACCTAAATAAGTTAACCCGAACCCTCCCCATAATACGAAGCTCGGGCTGACCCCCTGGCCAGCCCGACCAAACCCGAGAACCCGACCCTGTGGGCCGAGTTCTAACCCCCCTGCTGTTCTATTTCATTTTCTTTTTCTTTTTGTTTTCTTTTATTTTATTATTTATATATATATTTATGTATATATGTATACATGTATATGTATATATATATTATTATATATATACTATATTATATGTATATATATACACTGTATTTGTATTTGTATATATATATATATATATATATATATATATATATATATATATATATATATATATATATATATATATATATATATATTGTATTTGTATATATATATTTTTTTATATATACACTGTATTTGTATTTGTATATATATATTATATGTATATATATACACTGTATATGTATATGTATTTGTATTTATATATATATATATATATATATATATATATATATATATATATATATATATAATATATAATATATATATAAGTATTTATGTATATATGTTCATGTGTATATATATTATTATATATACTATTATATATATATGTATACAATATTTGTATATATATATATATATATATATATATATTTTATAGTTAAGTATTTCTTATATATATATGTATATTTAACATATGTATATATAAATATATCCATTATGTATACATATAAATATCTATATATTTATATGTATATATATATATATATATATATATATATATATATATATATATATATATATATATATATATATATATATATATATATATAAATGTTGTAGAAATATATATATATATATATATATATATATATATATATATATATATATATATATATATATATATATATATATATATATATGTATATATATATATATATATATATATATATATATATATATAAATGTTGTAGTTATTTATTTTATGTATTTCAAAATTCTACTTTGTATAAAATATTATTGTGCATAAACTTCCAAGTCATTTTTATTGTTTAAATTATGACTTGTATATTTTTACCACTTTAAAAATATATTATTATTATAATTCTTGTATTTTATTACTGCAACCATTTGGTGTCCAAGCCTAGCATAGATTTTTGGGCTCCAATATGTTTTCACACATTCAAGACCTGTATAAGTCATATTGGACTTGATTCATGGCCTTGGGTCCTGTATTTGAACTCTGGTTCAAATTATGTACATGGACAAAATACGCAGATAATTAATTATTTAATTTCAGATTATGTACCATGCTGTTTTTGAATTTCTAAAAATACTTTACTTGCTGTAAAAATTCTGGAAAAATAGTATTTAGATACTATGTTAATTTAGCTAATTTATCATAATTTTTAGAGTATTTAATTTATAGTTTTGCCACTGTTTTGGCGTATGAAACCAGAACTCACTTTCTGTGTACTTATGAAAACTGATTTTTATAAAATACATGTACTGGTTAATAAATTTCTATAATTAACAAGGATCATTTTGGTACTTTATTTGATGCAAAATTGAGCTCTTTGTCTATCTCAAAAATTGTTGGAACATAATATACATTTGATTTATTTATTGAATAGTTACGGCTTTTTAATGTTTTGTGTAAGTTTGAGTTTTAGTCGTATTAAACCCCACCCCTCACTAGTGTAAAGACCCTGGAAAGTTAGTTTAAGTATTGTGTCACCCCACTTTGGTCTCCTATGCTAAAATCACCATTTGGCTAGGTGTCTAATCAGAAAGTCGTGTAGTACCACTTAGTGTCTTAGTGTTTAACTTAGTATAAAAACTAAGTCATGTATTTATTTCTACAGTGACGAGTTACCAGGCATCTATAGCATTCTTATCGCTGCTTTGCTTTGCTAGAGGCAAGTACTTTCTACAAACTTTATGTAATGCCCTGAATCCGTTGCGGAGCACGGTGCGGGCTAGCGGCCGAATGGCCGAGTCGGATGAGAATTGGGGAAACTTTACCAGGATCGCGGGATAATAAATTGAGATCCTTTCCTCGTTATAGATTGGACTCTTTTGAAATGATGCCCAAGATGCAGTGGCGCACGTCTTGGGAGAAGAGTTCTATATAAGAGTCGCTTGCCCCGAGACCGTTGCCCTACTGGTTTTCGATGTCGCTTTTGCTGTTGGCTTTTGTGTACGTTTTCGTGATTGTTTTCGATGAATGTTTTCATGGATTTACTTTCACCGTCTACGTATTTTATATCGAATAACTGAGAGAAAGAGAACAAGTATGCTGACCAGACGTTGGTGCCAATGCAGGTGCTAACGCGGTGAACCTCGGGTGACGTTGCGTGGAAGACCTCTTTCTCTCGGCAATTCACCAACAAGTGAGTGGCTTTGATCCTTCGACGATCTTTGATCTTCGCGCATAACAATGGTAGACTTGTTATTGCGTTCGGTGCTTAATAAAAAAAGATGCCTAGTAATAATATGGAAAAGATAATGAAAGATAAATTATCACATGGCTAGGCTTATGTTGTAAATCGAATGATGCTCGTATGCTATATGAATTGTTTAACAGGTGATGCAAAGACCCAAGTATTAGGCGGTAAGTATATCGGACTTCGGTTCGAAAGAATGAGTTAAACATGAATAGTCCCTTGGTTGGATGAACGAATATACGAGCCTATGGCTCAAAGTAAGATGGTAAGATGGCAAGTTGGAAAGATGGGAAAATGGCAAGATAAAATGAGAACTACGACTATGTGTGGAAGATGCTATTATCATGCATGTCATGTCCCTTATTAGTTAAGTTACATTGCATGCATGGTCATGGACAACTTGTATACAAGGTAGTTCCTCGAACGGTACTCCGAGGCCACGGAACCGATTCGGCCTAGGAGGAACGCCGTGCTGAAGTAGTAGCACAGTGCTGAAGTAGTAGCACGGTCTTTCGGGAACCTTCTGGATGGGCTAGCTACCCACCGATGAAGGGGAGCCGTCCGACCAAGATGTCCCAGATGGCGTGTAGTCAGTGACCTTCATATAGACAGGTGGCATAGCTAACATTGTCTTATGCAGGCAGAGTAAGTGGTATTCATAAATATGTACAGGGATGGCTATCGACCGTGGGTAAGATTCACCAAATTGGTGATCAATATGAACTGCTTATGTTAGAACAACATGAATTGCTTATGTTTCTAACATCACTGTATGCTTCTTATATTTCTCATCAAATATATGAATTGTTAATGGACCATAAGGCAAGATAGAAAGAATACAAATCAATAGTGAACATTCATGTAATTTTACTACTGTTGATTTATGGTGAGATTGGTTACGGCCGCTCACCAGTACATATGTGGTAATGTACTGACCCTCGTCTCCACAGGTGCCGGGAACCTAGTGGATAATCATAGACGCTGAAGGCTTGCTGTCCGACTCTTTAGAAGCTTCGTACATCTTGAAGTTTCCACTTGAAGAAGAAGACATTTGCTGAAGGTGGTTATTGTCGCATTATTAATAAAGGGATATGATGTATGGAACAAGTTGTATCTCATTTCAATATTTCTGCAATATTGTAGCCAAGTTTGGCCTTTCATCTCGGCTGTTTGAGAGCCTTATGTTTATGCAATGTAATTTCAAAGATATCAATAAAGAACTTATTTCAGATCATATCTGTGTTGCCAAAACTTCTCTATCATCCGCTGCGAATCTCTATTCAAAATGTCTCTTTTATAAAAGGAACACGAGCACGCCTTGTACAAGTGCAATTCCAGACTTGTACGGCATCACGCCTTAGCGAGGACGAACGATTCGGCGTGAATCTAAGCGGAGGCGAACGATTCCCGAATCGGGGCGTGATAGTTTGGTATCAGAGCACGGCTTTACATCCTTAGGAATTTCTTGGTTTTAAAGATTTTGAAAATGACACAAGCTTTATTGCTTCTCGAACAACTTTGGTTTTAAATGTCCCTAAATGAGATGTTCCATACAATAAGTCCATAAATATATTATGAGACTAACAAGCTCCTCTGTTTTGCAGAGATGACAAAGGCGGGTGCGACAAACAACGCGAGTAGCTCAAGGGTGGTAGCCTCAACCGACCCTATGGAGAGGATGCTGGCTATGATGGAGAGCCAGCAGAGGCAGAACGCGAAGCAATTCGAGGCCCAACAAAAGCAGCTAGATACCCTGCAACAGTTGGTCCGATCAGTGGTGAACAATGGGGCAAAAGGCACTCCAGTCTCACGAGAGAGCGAACTGGTGGAGGCAGAGGAACCCCCGGCAGCTAAGAAAACCACTGCTGTGGCCGACATTACAAAGTTTAAGAAGATCTGTAACAAAGAATTCAAAGGGACGGAAGAAGCCACCATTGCTATGGATTGGCTAGTTGAAGTGGAAGATCACCTGGAAGCTTTGGGTATTGTTGGATCCAAGAGGGTCTCGTGTGTGAAACTACTGCTGGTTTCCAACGCACACTACTGGTGGCAAAGTCAGAAAAGAATTCTAGCGGGAGTGAATGGAACAACGAAAATCACTTGGCTGATGTTCCGCGAGGCATTTTTGGCTCAGTACTTCTCTTCGACTGAGCAGCGAGCTAAGGAATTAGAGTTCCAGAAGCTCGAACAGGGGAACATAACGGTGAAGGAGTATGAGGCAGAGTTTTCTAGACTGTCTCAGTATGCGATCACGAAGTTTACTGACGAAGCATCTAAGGCTCGTCGGTTTGAGCAGGGCTTGAGGCCTGCTTTGAAGGCTCAAGTTGTGGTTCAGAAATATAAGACTTTTCAGGAGTCTTATGAGCACGCGAAGGAGTTGGACCCACACTATCCTGCGACGGCGCCAGTGCAAGCGTCGGTGCAGAATCTGCATAACAAGAGACCGAACAACGGGGGCAGATATGAGGCGCCTAAGCGTCAGAACCACGGTGGCTTTCAACGACCCAACCAGGGTGGACCATTCTGCAACAAGTGCCGCAACAAAGGGCACTTTGCTAACGAATGTCAGGTGCTAGAGGGTGGATGCTTCAAATGTGGTCGCATGGGCCACGGATTCAGAGACTGTCCAGGGAGGGGCCACCAGAACCCTCCAAGACAGCAGCATCACCAACAATATCAACAGAATCGTGGACAGGCACCACGACCTCCTCAGCCACAACAGAATCAGAGGCCCGGTGCCCAGGGCCGAGTCTTTGCATTGACTCAGGAGGAAGCATCATTTGCATCAGATACTGTCGTGACAGGTATATTGTTATTTAATGGCATTCCTGCACGTACTTTATTTGATTCTGGTGCTTCACATAGTTTTATATCTAAAGACTATGTTAAGGAACATGAAATAAAAATGACAATGTTGGATGTATATCTTAGTGTTAGTACTCCATCAGGAGTGGAGATGCCTACTAACATGATATGTAGGGATGGTTACATATGTATCGGGAAGAGAAAGCTACCATTAGATGTAGTCGAGCTTGATATGAAAGATTTTGATATCATTCTGGGAATGGACTGGTTAAGTGCATGTTGTGCGACGATTGACTGTGCGAAGAAGCGAGTTATGTTTCGCCTACCTGGAGGAACAGAATTCTCTTACTCGGCCAGTTCATCGGCGAAGGCTTCGATGGTGATTTCAGCTACTACGGCCCGGCGATTGCTTCATTCTGGCTGCGAAGGGTACCTTGCTTCTGTTCGAGACACACGCAAGAATGGTGCAGACTCAGCTAACACTGAAGTCGTGGCAGAATTTTCTGATGTGTTTTCTGACGAGATACCCGGAATGCCTCCGGACCGAGAGATTGAATTCACTATCGATACATTTCCAGATACTCGTCCGATCTTAAGGGCACCATACAGGATGGCGCCTGCTGAATTGAAGGAACTCAAAGTACAGCTACAGGAATTATTAGACAAGGGATACATCAGACCCAGTGTCTCACCATGGGGTGCTCCGGTGCTATTTGTGAAGAAGAAAGATGGATCGATGCGGCTGTGCATCGACTACCACGAGCTAAATAATGTTACAATTCGGAACCAGTACCCGTTGCCTCGAATAGACGACATCTTCGATCAGTTGCAAGGGGCGTCTGTATTTTCAAAGATTGATCTTCGCTCAGGCTACCATCAGTTAAAGATCAAACCAGATGACATCTCTAAGTCCGCATTCCGAACCAGATACGGACACTATGAATTCTTGGTCATGCCCTTCGGACTGACCAACGCCCCTGCCACTTTCATGGATATGATGAACAGAGTCTTCCGGCCTTTTTTGGATAAATTTGCGGTCGTGTTCATCGACGACATCCTAATCTACTCGAAGAACAGAGAAGACCATGCAGAACATTTGAGGACAGTGTTACAGACTCTACGGGACAATCAGCTCTATGCCAAGCTGAGCAAATGTGAGTTTTGGATGAGTAGCGTGTCGTTCCTAGGGCACGTTATCTCGGCGGAAGGTGTGTCCGTTGACCCAAAGAAAATTGAAGTCGTAGTGGATTGGAAGCAACCCACGTCGGCGAGCGAGATCCGAAGTTTCCTCGGCTTGGCAGGCTACTACAGGAAGTTTGTCAAGGATTTTTCAAAAGTGGCAGCGCCTTTAACTCGGCTAACCCAAAAGGGAGTGGCATTCGATTGGACTGATGAGTGCGAGTCTTGCTTTCAAAATCTGAAGCAACGTCTCGTATCAGCTCCAATCCTTACACTTCCAGACGGCATCGAGGGATTCCAGATATACAGCGATGCGTCCGGACTGGGTTTGGGATGTGTGTTGACTCAGAGAGGGAAAGTGATAACTTATGCCTCGAGACAGCTTAAGCCGCACGAGAAAAATTATCCAACGCATGATTTGGAATTGGCAGCGATAGTGTTTACATTGAAATTGTGGAGGCACTACTTGTATGGAGTGGCTTGCGAGATCTTTACCGACCATAAAAGCCTGAAGTATATCTTTACTCAAAAAAATTTAAATTTGCGGCAAAGACGTTGGTTGGAGCTTATAAAAGATTACGACTTGACGATCGCGTACACCCCAGGAAAAGGCAATGTGGTGGCGGACGCGTTGAGTCGAAACTTTGTGGGATCACTCAGTGTTGACAAACGAATACTGAAGGAATTAGAAAGTATAGGAATTGAGCTCCAGATTCGTGGCCGAAATGCACAATTGGCTCAACTTCAACTTGAGCCGAGTTTGTTAGAAAAGATAAAGACGACACAGAGGACAGATGAGTTTTTGATTAAGATTGGCAGAATAGTGGAAAAGGGTGAAGCCAGCGACTTCACCAGGCACGAGGACGGATCATTGCGACTCAAGGAGAGGCTATGTGTCCCGAAGGATGAAGAACTCCGAAAAGAAATCTTGACAGAGGCCCACTATGCCAAGTATTCCTT
This sequence comes from Iris pallida, assembly GCA_029216955.1. Classification (NCBI taxonomy): domain Eukaryota; kingdom Viridiplantae; phylum Streptophyta; class Magnoliopsida; order Asparagales; family Iridaceae; genus Iris; species Iris pallida. Next base: position 1,820,469 of record JANAVB010020597.1, on the reverse strand, counting down.
ACATCCGGAAAGTACAAAAATGTATAAAGATTTGCGCACGACCTTCTGGTGGCACGGCATGAAACGAGATGTGGCCCTCTTTGTCTCGCGATGCTTAGCGTGTCAACGAGTCAAGGTGGAACACCAGAGGCCCGGCGGGGAGATACAGAACCTCGCGATCCCAGAATGGAAATGGGATCATATAACCATGGATTTTGTAGTTGGCTTACCGAAGACGCAGCGGGGGAATGCTGCAATTTGGGTCATCGTTGATCGATTAACCAAATCTGCACATTTTCTCGCAATGAAAACCACATGGAGCGTCGACCGGTTGGCTCAGCTATACTTGGATGAAATCGTCCGACTGCATGGAGTGCCGGCATCAATAGTGTCGGATCGGGATGGGCGATTTGTATCGCATTTCTGGGTCAGTTTACAAGCTGCCATGGGAACACAATTGAAATTTAGTTCTGCATACCATCCTCAAACCGATGGCCAGACCGAGAGGGTGAATCAGATACTTGAAGACATGCTTCGGCTTTGTGCTATTGATCTGAAGACTAGTTGGGATACTCACTTGCCGCTAGCAGAATTTGCCTACAATAACAGTTACCAGTCAAGTATACAAATGGCTCCGTATGTAGCATTGTACGGGCGAAGGTGTCGGTCTCCGATTTGTTGGGATGAAGTCGATGAACGACAGGTACTTGGTCCGGAGATGGTGGAACAGGCCGTCGAGAAGGTCCGCATGATTCGGGAGAAGTTACGTGTGGCGCAAAGTCGGCAGAAGAGTTATGCGGATACTCATCGACGACCATTGGAATTTATGGTGGGCGATCACATATTTTTGAAGGTGTCACCGATGCGCGGAGTTATGCGATTCGGTGCGAAGGGGAAGCTAAGTCCGAGATTTGTTGGCCCATTTGAAATTCTTAAGCGAGTCGGCCCTGTCGCCTATCTGATCGCGTTGCCACCGGCATTGGATGGAGTGCATGATATCTTCCATGTTTCCCAACTACGGAAGTATGTACACGATCCAAGCCATGTGGTAGACTTCGGTTCGTTAGGGCTAAGAGCTGACTTGTCTTATGTGGAGGAACCCGTGCAGATCTTGGATAGGAAAGATAAAATCTTGCGGAACCGAGTTGTTTCTTTGGTTCGAGTGCTTTGGCGAAATCATTCTGTCGAAGAGTCGACATGGGAACTTGAGGCAGAGGTGAAGGAAAAGTTTCCTTCGTTGTTTGACCTAGGTGGGTTTGTGTTAAAGTTTCGAGGACGAAACTTTTTGTTAGTATATTAATATGTAATGCCCTGAATCCGTTGCGGAGCATGGTGCGGGCTAGCGGCCGAATGGCCGAGTCGGATGAGAATTGGGGAAACTTTACCAGGATCGCGGGATAATAAATTGAGATCCTTTTCTCGTTATGGATTGGACTCTTTTGAAATGATGCCCAAGATGCAGTGGCGCGCGTCTTGGGGGAAGAGTTCTATATAAGAGTCGCTTGCCCCGAGACCGTTGCCCTGCTGGTTTTCGATGTCGCTTTTGCTGTTGGCTTTTGTGTGCGTTTTCGTGATTGTTTTCGATGAATGTTTTCATGGATTTACTTTCACCGTCTACGCATTTCATATCGAATAACTGAGAGAAAGAGAAGAAGTATGCTGACCAGACGTTGGTGCCAATGCAGGTGCTAACGCGGTGAACCTCGGGTGACGTTGCGTGGAAGACCTCTTTCTCTCGGCAATTCACCAACAAGTGAGTGGCTTTGATCCTTCGACGATCCTTGATCTTCGCGCATAACAATGGTAGACTTGTTATTGCGTTTGGTGCTTAATAAAAAAAGATGCCTAGTAATAATATGGGAAAGATAATGAAAGATAAATTATCACATGGCTAGGCTTATGTTGTAAATCGAATGATGCTCGTATGCTATATGAATTGTTTAACAGGTGATGCAAAGACCCAAGTATTGGGCGGTAAGTATATCGGACTTCGGTTCGAAAGAATGAGTTAAACATGAATAGTCCCTTGGTTGGATGAACGAATATACGAGCCTATGGCTCAAAGTAAGATGGTAAGATGGCAAGTTGGAAAGATGGGAAAATGGCAAGATAAAATGAGAACTACGACTATGTGTGGAAGATGCTATTATCATGCATGTCATGTCCCTTATTAGTTAAGTTGCATTGTATGCATGGTCATGGACAACTTGTATACAAGGTAGTTCCTCGAACGGTACTCCGAGGCCACGGAACCGATTCGGCCTAGGAGGAACGCCGTGCTGAAGTAGTAGCACAGTGCTGAAGTAGTAGCACGGTCTTTCGGAAACCTTCCGGATGGGCTAGCTACCCACCGATGAAGGGGAGCCGTCCGACCAAGATGTCCCAGATGGCGTGTAGTCAGTGACCTTCATATAGACAGGTGGCATAGCTAACATTGTCTTATGCAGGCAGAGTAAGTGGTATTCATAAATATGTACAGGGATGGCTATCGACCGTGGGTAAGATTCACCAAATTGGTGATCAATATGAACTGCTTATGTTAGAACAACATGAATTGCTTATGTTTCTAACATCACTGTATGCTTCTTATATTTCTCATCAAATATATGAATTGTTAATGGACCCTAAGGCAAGATAGAAAGAATACAAATCAATAGTGAACATTCATGTAATTTTACTACTGTTGATTTATGGTGAGATTGGTTACGGCCGCTCACCAGTACATATGTGGCAATGTACTGACCCTCGTCTCCACAGGTGCCGGAAACCTAGTGGATAATCATAGACGCTGAAGGCTTGCTGTCCGACTCTTTAGAAGCTTCGTACATCTTGAAGTTTCCACTTGAAGAAGAAGACATTTTACTGAAGGTGGTTATTGTCGCATTATTAATAAAGGGATATGATGTATGGAACAAGTTGTATCTTATTTCAATATTTCTGCAATGTTGTAGCCAAGTTTGGCCTTTCATCTCGGCTGTTTGAGAGCCTTATGTTTATGCAATGTAATTTCAAAGATATCAATAAAGAACTTATTTCAGATCATATCTGTGTTGCCAAAACTTCTCTATCATCCGCTGCGAATCTCTATTCAAAATGTCTCTTTTATAAAAGGAACACGAGCACGCCTTGTACAAGTACAATTCCAGACTTGTACGGCATCACGCCTTAGCGAGGACGAACGATTCGGCGTGAATCTAAGCGGAGGCGAACGATTCCCGAATCGGGGCGTGACACTTTACATAGTGTTACATCAATGAACTGCAAATCCAAACCATGTTAAATGCTGATCCTTGGGGTAGCAAGTTAAATATTCACATATTGTACTTTCAGTTACTACCATGCTTAGAACAGTCTTTATGTATCTCTCACATGATTAGAACCTGGGTTATGGGAAAAATCTTAGTAGCGTACGTGATCATGTCCCCTTACTCATACGTATGTACCGAGCAAGGTTGACATTTTATGTATACCTTGTCGTAGGCGCACCAGCTGTTTTTGTACGTATGTACATCTATCGCTTGTTTTACTTGTACGAAAGTACATTTTATATACTTGTACCATAGTACATTTTACACCTATTGACGATCACGTACCTGCTACAGTTTTAAACATTACATATACATTTGTCTCTATGACAAATGTGTCCTTGCCATGATAGATTATGTGATGCCATGTTTTCAGTTATTCCTCTTATGTTCATTTCCATGTTTCATATGCTAGTTTGTTAGAATCAGTACTTGCTCCCGTCCTGACAGGATAACGTTGTAGGTATCCTTACTGAGGAGGAGTTACTCTGCGACTCATATTATGGAGATACTGCCGAGGACCAGGCTTTATCTTACGAGGATGTACCTACGGGGAAACTCGTCTAGTTTGCGTAGTTGCTTGGGATATTTAGTGTAGTCATGTATTAGACTACGTATTTTATAACTGGACATGTATCCAGTTTTACATTTCAGACTTGTACTTGGACTTATTTCTATATGAGACGACTTTTGTGTTTGGAGCATTTATGACTCTCATTTACTTATAGAACTGTTAGCACATTTAGTCTTATCTTGTTGTCTTTAGAACAGTTTACTACGCTTTATCTCAAGCGTAGGCTGGACATGACTCGGTCCGGCCCAACAATTTGGGTAGCGGGTAGTGACAGAGACCTAGGCCAGGACTTTGACCTAGCAGCAGAGCCACTAGATGTTGTACCCCTTGACTAGTATAGCTTAGTTAGGCTTGCCTGGACTGGGATCCAGCTAGTGCTTTCAAACTGTAGTTTTTATATTATATTTTGAGTTTCTGTGATGTGTTTATATCTCTGAGCTTGTGTTGGATCTTGAACTCTTTTCCAGTTTTCCCTTCTATCATATTTCTATTTCGTGCTATCTATCCTAGTTTGTCTTGTGATTTAGTTATGCCATATTATACCTCCGTACGGAGATGACAGGTACCCTTATATTTTATCTAGTTCTAGTATTTATAGACGACCTATACAGCGTTCTACCGCCGATTCTGCGGCGTAGGCTAGATGTAACCACGTACTCGTGCCCCTACCTTAGGTGTGGGTCGTGACACATTTTGGTGGTGGCCCATATAGGTCAGAAGTCGCAATTAGTACGATATCGTAGTAGTACTCGACTTAGAGTGCTGCTACGAGCCTGCTATAGGTTTAGAAGATATAAGCTATAGGCTAAGGATACTCAATCACAGTTAGGACTTCTTGAGAAGATTCCAGGGACGACTCTTGAGAATCTCATGAAAAACTATCTCGAAATTTGATTCCAACTGTTTCTGTTTGTTCTTCCCTGTCCGTGGTTGAATTTGATTCTTTGTGTTCATTGATTTTCAACCAGGATAAACCTTTGGACTAATTTGCCTCGGTTATGGAATCTAGAGTATTCCACAGTCATATTAGCAGGCATGGCGAAGACATAGGGTCTGATTTTGGATGTATTTCTCGAGTTTTGGAAATTTAAGGTTTTTGCAGCCAAGCTAGCGGTAATGCAAAAATTTTAAATACCATGATTCTAGAGTTATGTACCTTAGTTACGGACTCTATGGATTATCACAGCCATACTTACTGGTGTGACGAGGATTCTGGTAACATGGTTCTGGATAGACGGGTATGACTATTAAATTGCAGAATAGATACCATATAGATGGTGTCCTAGTATAATGGAGTGGAATATCAGTGTGGATATTACTTGAGTATCTTGAATTAGATAGAGGGAGCTAGGCCACCTGTAGCGCAGTACCGTACCCCGCACCATCAGAGGGATATACCCCCGAGGGGCAGGACTTTTACGCTGACAGTCGAGTAGACCGACGCTATGGGTAATGGGTTAGCAGGTATGTCTTTCCTGTTCTTCTTTCCATCTTGTTGTGTGATTCTATTAGTACCTATCAGGATATTTTGTGCTGTGATAGATAGTATAGTGACCCTAATCAAGACCGTGATATCACGACCAGTAGGACCACAATTTGCATGTTATTAGATATATTTATCTTGACCTTGATTGTTGGGGGTTTAACCTAGAAGGAGTATGGCCATCTTAATTTCGAAGACAAAATTTTTCTAAGGAGGGTAGATTTGTAACCACCACTTTTCTAAAATGAGGGTAATTTTAAACTTTTGTAAAAAAAATCTATCGTTTAATATTAAATAATAATTTATGGTAAATTTTAATTCATTTAAAAATATTTAAATTGATGTATTGTGATTTTTGTGATTTTGATGTTTTGTTAGTGTAACCTTAGAACTGTTTAGCCTAGAGACTAACCATGACCTTGAAGGCCTAACCCGTGTGATTAGATTAGCCAATTACCACTGTTTAGGCTAAGGATATTTTGGTCATTTTGTGACGTTTGAATTATTTAAGATTTTGATTAATTGGTAAATTTTAGATTATTTTAATAATATTTAAATTGATGTATTATGATTTTGGTCATTTTTTATATTTTAATATTTTGGAAATTTTAAAATTTTATTGATTTTATGGGATTTGTTAAGTCGGGTTCGATTTTCATCTCGTTCCGACTTGTGTTAGTGACCCGGGTAGCTTAGACTCTAGACGTGTCACGCCCCGATTCCGTCGAATCGATAGTCGTCCCCCAGGCGAGATGCCGTACGAACCTAATTTGCGATCGCACAAGGCATAGTCATAAGATAATTCGAGACACGAGATCTAAGAGAGTACGCAGACAAATTAAAATACACATTAAGTAAAGGAAACTTGATCTTTACTGATAATGAACATCTTTTACAGACTCCAGTACAAGACTCATGCCGCGCAGGCTACAACATGACTCGATTACAAAATAGTGCCGATGAGATAGCCGTTCCATACATTGCATACATTTCTCAATATACAATAAAGTACTCCAGTGACCTGGATGAGAGGGACGCTGAGTCATCTTCCTTGGACTATCGAGAGCTTTCAAAAGTAGAGTCACGGGAAAAGTCTTCGACGTACGGCCGAAGCTTCAAAATCACGAACGTCGTCGAGCTGGCTGGCGCGTCCTTCCTGGTTCGCGAGACCTGCAAAGAGCGAGGATCAGTACGATCACATGTACTGGCGAATGGCTAATTAAATACAAGCTCTGTATTTGATTCAAGAAGTTTTATAAACATGTTGGCTAGCTATTTACATGATCTTTCTAGCCATCCTGATCAATTGCATGTTAACATGTTTCGAGGCAAGCATATGAAATGATAAGAACATTAAGCATCTATCATATTCCTCTCGTGTCACGTGCATTTGTTAAGTAGTGAATGGGTGTGAAGGCCACTGGCAATGTCAAGCCATCGCGGACTATAGCTGAGTTAGACAGCGACCCTTTCGCGTCGGGTAGCGAGCCCTGTGTGAAAGTTCCCGTGTAACCCACGCCGATGAAAGGCTGGCGCTCGCTATACTCGTTCCTCCCGGGCCGAATCGGTCCCTTGGCCTAGGCAACCGTTCAAGGAAACTTCACCTTGTCGACAAGTTGTCCAATGACCGTTTCGCAGAGTCTTTGTTATGAACTTAGTTGATTTACTCATTTAGCCACATCATTGCGATAAACGTTAATCGATTCATTCATTACTTTGTATAGGCTAAGCAGAATTTCACAAGGAAGCATGTTTTTTATTTTCAATACCCGTAATTTGATAGCAAGTGTTTCGTGAAGAATCGTGCCACGATTTCTTTGATTCTACACTATTATGACAAGCATTTATTTTACTTCACGTATTGATTTCTTTGAAGTAGAGGGACGAGGCGAAGGAGGTCAGCCACTCGCTTTAGCCTTGCTTCAAGCGAGCGACCGGTTGGCTGCGCTGACGTCGCCTACGCGATCACCTGCAATCGCATAAGCAACTGATTAGAAAACTGTGTAATTCAAGGAAATTTGATATGAATGTGAAGCTCGAAAACGCAAGTCACAAAAACCCATTCGAAAAACATTCACGAAAAATGCATTCACGAAAACCAAAGCCAAAGCCAAATCAAGTATGGCATGAAAATCAGAGCAACGGGAGGTCTCTTCCGACTCAGTCGCAGAGCCAATCCTCGAGGCGCAACCCGCTGAATATGGGACTTGGTTCCGAAGAAGCCATTCCATAACGTAGAATGGATCTTAATTCAACCGTTCTCGTTCGATTGACTCGGCCGATTCCGACCTATCGGTCCCGACCGAATCGATAGCGACAATGTTCCTTTCTCGTGCACCCCGTGGACGGAAACGGGGCACGATGTAGGAACGGGGCACTACACCATAACCAACTAATAAAAAGTTTCGTCCTCGAAACTTAAGGATAGAACCTACCTCTACGAGAAAAATAAAAGAAATTTCTCCTTCATTTCTGATTCAAGCTCATACGTCGACTCTTCGAACGAATGGTTCCTCCAGAGGATGCAGACGAGAGGGATCGCTCGATTTCGCAGCAGCTTATCCTTGCGTTCTAAGATTTGAACTGGCTCTTCAACGTAGGATAAGTCGGACTTAAGCTCCAGCTGGCCGTGTCACGACCCACACCCACTGTGAGGGTACGAGAATGTAACAACGCCCAGCCTATGCCGCAGTGTCGGCGGTAGAACGCTGTTCTAGGTCATGAACTATAACTAGCATAATATGAATACTCTCCATAAGGAGGCCAACACAGAGGTACAACTCAATCACAATCTAAGGTAGAATGTAGCACGATGATATAGATAAGAGAATCCTCAACTGAGGTACAACAGAAAGAAATAACAAAGTCTCAATATCTCTAAAATATACAACTCTGAAAATAAAGACAACAGCTAAACATAAAAAGAAGAACAATCTAAGCTATCTACACTATGCAAGGTATCATCCTGAGCAGCTGTCTGAACCTCCCCAGTGGTCCAGGTCGCGGGTGTCAACTAGGCAAGCTCCAAGTAAGGGGTACAGGGTTCCTCATCATCCTCTGTAAAATTTTCAACAGGTCCAGTCAGGACGGGAGCGAGCACAGTACATCTCAACAGTTCATAGCAGGTTAGAAAATATAATCATACAATAAAGTAAGATAAAGATACTGAAGGAAATGCATTATGTAAACAGAGAGAGAACTGTAATAGAAATATCTACTATAAGTAGAGAGCTACCAGTGACTAGTGATTTAGAGTACAAAGTCGACATGTGAACGACTTGATTGTACATGGCTATACTAAAGAGGCGTACATGGCTATTCTACTTTGGAATTGTTCACATGGCTATTTATACTCCCCCGTACCCCCAATTAATACACAAGGATCCAACCAAATTATGTTATGATTCTTTGTAACAGCCCCCAAAGGGTGGTAAGCCCCCGAAGGGTGGTACATAGTAGTTCCATAAATAGGGATTCTGATAGACCCAATAAATGGGATAAGGATTCAGAGAAGACTCTGTGATCATATGAGTATATGTCACAAGTGATCAAAGAACCAAAGAAGCATATAATACGCTATGTAAGTGAAACGCACAGAACATAGAGTACCCGATGCTCCCTGAAGGGATAACATCTCAAGAAGGGATCTATATAGTACTAATCCGTGTGACCAACGTGACAGTATCAAGTAAAGTAATTTAATGCAGGAAATAATTCTAAGCAGGATATGAAATGATCAGAGAATGTACTCGCCCGGTATCTGAGTGTCCAACTGAAAAGTACTGTCCGAGGAGTGGTGTCTGGCTCCTATTTAGAACAGCACAAGTCACAATAAGTCCAGAATGGTAAAATGAAACACTACAATGCGTTCTACATGAATCTAGGTCAATCTAGGCCAAAGTCAACTCTTGGTCAACTCTGGTCAACCCTAGAAGTCAAACTAGGTCAACTATGGTCAAACTAGGTCTAACAAGTCTACACCAGGTCAAACTAGTCTTAGCAAGTCTATTCTAGGTCTAGTAAAGCTATACAAGCCCAATCTAGGCCTGTTAGTCAAACAGGCATACACAGGCCATAGGCTATTCTACCTAGGCCAAACCAACACATTCACCATGCCAATTTCATATCTAAGCAATACACTATAGATATACCTTGTAATCTTAACCATAACCCACATATATATATGTGATACATATATATAGTGAACACACACAAGCCACTTATACTTGAGACATATCTATACTACATAACCTATAACCCATTGCAAAATATCTACATTAGATACCTGTAGGATACACAAACCATATTATATATCACATATACACATTTTACATTATATGTATATACACTACATTATATGCATATACAATAGGATATATATATAGGGAGGGTGTGAGTGTGAACATGAGGGTTGTGCATGTGACTTGAGAGTACAAGGGTGTGTGTGTGGTAGTGAGACATATGTGTTGGTGAGACAAGAGTGAAACAGTGAAGGGAAAAATATAGGGGTGTGTGTGTGTGACCATAGTGTCAAAACTTAGGTTCAAACCAACCAAAAGACAGAAATGTATAGCGTAAATTTAGATTCAGGTTTTCATTAAAACTTAGGAAACCAGTTCATGACATGAACCACCCCACACAGCCACCTATTCTCAGATTTAAACATTGATTCATACAGTTAACCCAAACTCATATTAACACTCAAAACCATTAAACAGTTTTCCCCTAGTTGAACTTCCAGATTTTTGAACCCCAACACATCCAAATCAACCCCAATTTGACACACCTAAAGCCCAGGTCAATTACATTAAGGGAACACAATTTACAGTTCACAAGGAACTCAAGAATCAGTTCAAAATAGAACCCATAACAGTTAGAAACAGTCCACCACTAGTAAACTCAGATTTTGAGTCCAACCCACACCCTAATCAATCCAAATTCGACATACTACTAGAAAACACATAGGTGAACAAGTTAGAGATTTTATATCATGTAAATAACAGTGTTAAAGGGGTTAAAATGATGTCCAAAGTTCACTTTTGAAAACTGAGAAAAACAGGAAATTTGGGACTGTTACACAGTTTTAGGAAAAATAGGAAATTGAGTTTTAAACATCAAAATTGATTTAAAATACTACAACAGTGGTTGGTAACCTATAAATACATTGCACACGTAATATGTGACGTGTTTGTGTCCACAAAAGTAGACACAAACGTGTCCATTCAAATTAAAACCCAAACGGGTAAATCAGGACACAGAGACTGGACAGTCTCGTGCGGGTGTGCACGCGTGTCGTGCACCCGACACAGGCCAACCCAGGCCTCGTGCTTGTGTCAGTGGGTGCATCTAGGGTAGGTCTTGGTGTGTGTCAACCTGTATCGTGTCAGTGCGTGTCGTGTCCAGAGTTATAGGGCCGTGTCAGTGGCTATTTACACTGTGCACAGTGACAGTGGGTTCCCCGTGCGCGGTCGATATCTCGCCAACCAATACACGAAGTCCCATGAAACTTGGGAAGCATGGTGACAGTGGGTGCCCCTCTGCTCCCACAAAGTTTCGTGTCAGGGCCAGCCGTGTCGTGTCCTGTAGGGACCCCGATAGGCAGGGGATCCGCCAGGCCGCACGCAAGCATGTGCAGCCCATGTGCACGTGTTTCCAAACGACCTGACACGTGCACAAATCTAACTCAGTAAATTAAAATCGTATAAGCGACATCAAAACACAAATTTCTATTCAAAAATTATTCGAAAATAACACAAACAAATCCACAGTGGCATTTCCACAAACACATTGAACAGTGCACAGATACGTATCCAGTTTGGACACGAAAGGACACGAAAACTTAGGGTTTCCTATTCCTACTGTTAGGTTAGGTCTAGGGCTCCCTAATGATGCAAAAATCTCAGGCTTCTATGGTGTGGATAGAGAGTTACATAAGAGTACCCAAAGCCTCAAAAAACTCCACAAAGAGGTGCTCCTCTTGATTGCCAAACTCTTCCAAATTGATAGAAAACTGAGAACAACAAATTCCAACAGCAAGAAAACAATAATTAGAACCTATTGCAATTTGTTTGGATTAAAAAGGAGGAAAAATGGATTTTCTAGGGATTTTTGAACATGGAGTCTCATCTCTTTCTTCTCTTGAAATAAATTCCTAAAGAAGAGGCTAGCCCTAGATTTTAGGAGAGATTATATGTAGGTCCTAAAAAATCAAGTTACACACATCAACAAAGTCAGAAAATTAAGAAATACAACTTTCAGATGAACTGTGCAGACATCAGATTGCGCATCCTTCAGATTGCGCAGGATAGATTGCGCACACTTTCAAAGTGCGCAGGCTGACGTGGCAAATCACCATCATTACCTGACACAAATCAAATCTTCTGACAACTGACAGCGCGAAGATCGAGGCGGCCGTTCGTTTAACCGTGCAACACGGTGCTCGAGGACAGCTGGCAGCGCAATCCATGTTGGCGCAATCTATGTTGGCGCAATCCATTTCCTGCGCAATTCAAGTTGGCGCAATCCAAAACCTGCACAATTCAATGTGCATGTTCTATCAGTACAAATGATAAAATACACGTGGCAGTCATGTCATCAATTGCTCATTTCGTGGCAACTGCCTGTGCATGATCATGCGCATTTCAATCAAATGATGCCATGTGTCCAAGACAGTTAGCCCATGATCCAACAACTGCCTACGCAGTCCATTGCTGCGCAAACCAATTGCTGCGCAATCCATCATGCGCAGTCCAGAATAACTAAAAGTTAGTTATTTCTTAGAACTCTATAAATAGAGTTTCAAGTCTCCATTCACAAGGATGAAGCATCAGAGATCAGAGATCAGAGAGTCCAGGAGTTCTTGCCCAAGTGCTACTGCATTCTTCCGAGGCTTTTGCCTTCAACTTCCGAGGCTTTTGCCTTCAGTTTTCAGAGTTGTCTTCAACTTCAGAGGCTTCGTCTTCAAAGTTTACATCGTCCAAGGGATAAAGCAATCGTCATCTAGATTGGATTCCTACAGTTGTACCATTCCCAGAATTCAAATTATAATCTTATTACATAGTTTATATCAATAAAGTTTTACACTTTTGTTTTTGCAAACAAAATGGCGACTCTGCTGGGGACGACTTTCTCCTTCGACGAGGAAGTAGCAACTCAATGTGACGTAGCGTCTATCGGGAAGACGCAGAAGACGCTGGTTGTTAAAGTCAACCAGACAGCGTACGAGGCGATGCTCAACTTCAAAACCACTCCCCGTACTGCAGCCACTTCTACCAAGAGCAAAGTGCGCTCAGTATAGGTCTCCAAGACTGCTGTACAATCTGGCAGTATTGCCATCAAGATTGCTGCGCACTCTGTTGTGCAGTCTGCTAGCCAGACTAGTGCACAATCTGCTGTGCCAACTGTTGCACAGTCTGTCTCAACCACTATTGTACAGTCTATCCAAACCACTGCTGCGCAATCTGTTGCAACTGTGACACAGGCCACTTCATATGCTGCCTTGTCAAAATACAAGACTCCTATGTCCCTGGCGCAGTTGGCAGCAACTTTTCCTGCGCAAACCAACACTCCAGCAACTAGAGTGCATCCCAAGCACCCTGAAGCAAGAACTCCTGATGCGCAAATCACAGCTTCTGTGGCCAGAACCAGTGCACTCTCTACCAGAATTTCTCATGCGCAAGTGGCCAATGCGCCATCCACCCATGCGCAAACTACTCCTGCGCAATTCAAGAGTAATAGCCCTTTGGCTAAATCCTCTTCTTCTCATAACAAAGGGAAAACTTCTGCTCCTCTTCTTAAACACTCTACTGTTCCAGCACAATTTACTGGTGGTAGCCCTTTGGCTAATCCTCTTTCTCCTCAGATCAAAGAAAAAGGTCCATTGGTCTTTTCTCAAACTTTCTTGTCTCATGATTTGGAAGATAACAAAGGAAAACGCTCTTTAGCTATCCCCTCTTCACAAAATAAAGGAAAAGGCCCTTTCTCAATCTTCTTCGATTTTTACCGTAGAAGATCAATCTGAACGTGCTTCGGCACCAGTCAGTACAAGAATCCCTTCAAACAAGGATTCTTCTTTCCTTTATGACAAGGGAACTTACACTGATCAAAGAGGTAATTCTGCTACCCCGGTAGCAGAATTCCAAGACCTTCCAACTTTTAAGATATCCCGTTCTAAATAGGAAAAATTGTTAGTGTCTCAAACAGAAACCCCTGGGGGTGAATTTGTAGAACTAAGAATATATCTTAACAGGCCAACTTCGGCAAAACGTAAATAACCTATGCCGAAGGTCAAAACTCAAAGACAAACTTCCAGGAGCAAAAATCCTGACACCTATGCCAATGAGGTGAGCACTTCCTTGTACACACAGGGGACAAAACATTTGAAGAATCGGAACCATGTTCCAAATGTTGTTAAAGAACACATTCCTCGAACCTTTTCCCGTTCCGGCATAGTTTCTGACCTTCGAGAACATCTCAGGCAAAAACGGGATAATGTCTCGACATCTTCAGTTCAATCATCTGATTATCATTGTAATCATAAAGTTATCATCCAATGTTGTTGTCAAACAACAAAATGATCTGTCTTCGATCGTTTAACTTTTGGTAAAACCGAACCGATATTAGAGGATGAAGACGAAGTCCTGTACGCTTCTGTCAACATGACTTCTCGAAACACTGGGGGTAGAAAGTGCTCTAAACATGGCAAACCTCGCAAACCAAGCCAGCAGTATTTGGATCTTCTCCAAGAATCTTCCGAGGGAGTATTCCAACATACCCGTTCCCGAAGCCGAGATACAATCGGTCAAAGGAATCTTCTTCAAGATCCTTCTGGTCATTTCCCTCTTTCTCAGTCAGGAGATGACTCTTTCTCTGACTACGATGCATACATCGAAAGCTCTGAACAGACAGTGTCCTCCACTGTACCAAGAGAAGTCACTGCGTATATTGTTAATGAAGACCAAGATGCTTCAACCTCAGCAAATCAAGAACAGCGAATCGCTGCACTTGAAGACAAGCTAAAGACCATGGTTGAAATGGTCGCTAGTATACATTCTATCATCGTGGCCCAACATGCCACACCACCGACTGTACCTGCTGCGAGTCCGGAGATCATAGCATCTTCGATACCTGTTAATGCTGGACTGGGGGTAGTGTCTCCTCAAATGCCTCCTGTACAAATACAAGTTCAAACTACACCCAGTCAGTTAGCTGGGGGTAGTGCTTACAATGTTGTTCCTCCTCCTACTACTCTGACTCAGCCGGCTCCTTCTTCATCATCTGAAGACGCCAATAAAGCTGTCAAACTCTTGCGAACTCAGTTCGAAGCCTTTAAAGAAAAGGACAATTTGTAAAGGTTGGGAATCAAGCAGCCTTACCCAGTTGAATGGAAGGAAGTTCCATTTTCTCCTAAATACAAAATTCCAATAATCTCTCTCTTCGACGGCAGTACCTCGCCAAGCCAGTTTATCAATCACTTCGAGGTAATGACTGTTCAACTTCAACTAAATGACGCTCTTCTTACCAGAGTGTTCGTCGGTTGTTTAGCCGGCGAAGCAGGCGATTGGTACAGAAGTTTGCCCGATGGTTGTATTACTTCTTTTTCAGGGCTCAAGCAAATCTTTCTGGAACGATTCTATGAGGGATTCAATGACATGACTATGTCTGCCCTCAATAAAATCAAACAGAAACAAAATGAAACTGCTGAAAGTTTCTTCGAACGGTTCCGTCGAGAAGCCTTGAAGATGCCTCCAGGAACTCCTGCTGCTGTTACCATAGACACCTGCAAGGCAAATCTCTTGCCTATCATCAGCATGTGGACAGGGTGAACTCAATTCCAAGACTGGCCATCTTTTATCGTCAATGCCAAAGCAGCTGAAATGAGTGCTGAGAAATTCAAACATCTGGGGGTACAAATGTCTAACCCAGATCGGGACGAACATCAAACAACAGGCAGCAGTAATCGTCAGAACAACTGCAAGAACAAGGAGACTTTGAACATTAATTTGAAAAGCAAAGAGTCTTTGGCTGTCAACGTAGCTCCGCCTACGTCCACCTCCACTCCTTCTGCACCTCAACCGAGGGAACCTCGTCCTAAGGTAGAATATTCTTTTGATGAGAATGATACTGTAAGCATCTTTGATTGCCTACTCAAAAGCAACAAAATCCAGCTCCCAGACCCAAAGAAGCCTGATGAAGTCGGTAAGACCGATCATCCTAAGTATTGTGTCTACCACCGATTCATTGGACATCCTACTCGAGCGTGTTATGTGCTCAAGGGTAAAATTCAAGAGCTCGTCAATACTGGCATCGTTACTCTACAGCAAGATAAGAAGACTGTTACCGCCAACATGGTCTCGGTCCAGTTCGATAATTTTCCCCCGCAGATGATACAGCATGGTGTCATTCCCATTCCAAAAGCTACTCTTGAGATTGAAAATCTCCCTTCTCCACCAAATGAAGGTCTCATCCCTTTGTCTCTTGACAATGGCGAGGTTATGTGGATCCATCCCGATCTCGCTTCAGAGTTCAAGGTTCCCTCTTCTTCTAAGAAGAAAGGTCGCTCCAAAGGCAAAACAAAGATTTGCAACATGGTATCTTTTGACCCCATAGTGGATGAAGAAATACTATTGGGCACCAGATCAGGGAAAGCTTATCTGAAAGATTACCCTGAAGCTCAAGAGAATCCTGCCTCTTCTTCTGAGCCTGCTCCAACACAACCTGTTTCTATTGAAGAAATCCCTTCTACATCCTCACCGGTTGTAGTACCTATTCCTCCCAAGCCAGCGACTGCTGATAAAGGCAAGCAACAAGTCCGGTTTGATAAACCTTTGATGAAATCATCTCCTACAGGACTTGAAAAGCCATACAACTTTGATATATTGGCTCAATTAGCCAATACACCGGCTAGGCTATCAATCTTTGAACTCTTGCGTCTTTCCAAAGAGACTCGAGAAACTTTAAGTGAAGCTCTGATGCAGGCCGAAACTTGCTTAACTCTTCTCAAAAAGCCAGAATCAGAACCAGTCTCTTGTCATCACTGTCATAGTGTCCTGGTGTTAATTCCAAACATCACTTTCACTCAGGATGATATGCTGCTGGAGGATAATAGACATGATCGTCCTCTCTACTATACCGGATATGTCGATTCAATGAAAGTCGATCGTATCTTGATAGATCCAGGGTCTGCTCTCAGTGTCATGCCAAAGACGATGTTGGACGCATTGAAGATACCAGTTCATAGTCTTTCAAGCACAATTACTACTATCTTGGGATTCAACCAAGGAAGAAGTGAACCTTTGGGTAAGATTCGCCTAAAATTCCAAATAGGCAATCTTCGCACAAAGATGACCTTTTATATCATCGACAATCATGGTTGTTCTTATAACGCTCTTCTGGGAAGACCCTTCCTCCATGAACACAATGTTGTTCCATCAACTCTTCATCAATGCTTTAAATATGTTGATGATAAAGGACAAGTTCACAAGGAAGTTGCAGACCTCTATCCTTTCAAAGGCATTGAAGCATACTGCAACGACGCTCGTATGTACAAGGATGAATTTATGAAAGTGGTATTGGCAATAGATACTGAAGAAGACCAAGAAGCAGCACCCAATGACACTCTCATCATACCTGTCAAAGGACGTGTTTCCCATCCTCAATCTTCTAAACCACTGGCTATTCACTTGCCAGTCCAAAAGAAATCGGTTGATGCTGATCAAAATCAAAGGGAGCTCACCTCTTCTGAGCCACTTGTTATCGACTTACGTCGTAACAAGGACAAAAAGCAGCTCACTTCTTCTGAGCCACTTGTTGTTGATTTAACTCACAACAAGGAAAAAAGGGAGCTCACCTCCTCTGAGCCACTTGTTATTGACCTTCGTCGTAACAAGCCTCCTCCACGTTCTTCTTCTCTCCCTCTTGTAATCAATCTGACCAAGCCTGCTAAGGCTAAAGGTCCTGCTGTAAATACAGATGTACATATTAATGAAAAAGTATCTACTTTCCAGTATACTGATGTTATTTATCATACTAAATGCTATTTGGATATGTTAGATAGCTTCAAATCATTTACAATAGGAGTTGTACAATCTCTTCAAACGGAAGTTTCATATAAACACCCAAAAGATTCATATCGTATTGTTCCTGTTCGCAAGAAAGGCGAACGTCCAATACTTTTTAGTAAAAGACCGGAACAAAAATTCAGCTATACGGATGATAGTAAAGTTAACGACACGGGTCATCTTCAATTTCGTCGTTACAGTCAACAATCAAAAGACATCGTCCGAAAGATGGGTTACGACTTCAAGAGTGGTCTCAACTACGGTAAGGGAAGAAAGACTCCTCTCCGTACCGCTGTTCCACAAGGAAAGTCAGAGATGTATTACAGCAGAACCAAAAGAGGTCTCGAATATGCTTCTCCTCCAATGTTATCCCTAGCAGTCTCCGATTTCGATAGCGAAGAACGCTCCAATTCTTCTGATTCCAGATCTTGGGATTCCGACACGAGCATCGGTGAAGTCCATCGGCTGGTTGTATCATCTAACATGGTCTCTGTCGAACTTCCAGAAAGCTATGACGAGGATGTTGAAGAAAATCCTGAAACAGATCCTTGGGTTCAACACATGGATAATCAATGGGTACTTCGCTTTGAACAACGAGAACCTCCTACTGAAGATCAATTAGTTCAAGTTGATGTAGGGGAAAGTGGGTCGCCTCGTCCAATCTTCATCAGCAAGAATCTTCCAGAAACAGACAAACAAGAGTTGATTCTTCTTATTAAAGAATATATCGATGTCTTTGCCTGGAGTTATGAAGACATGCCAGGTTTAGATCCCAAGATTGCTACGCACAAACTGAATATTTTGCCCAATGCAAAACCAGTTAAGCAGCAACAATGGCGTTTCAAACCAGAAATGATGGACGCGATTGATGATGAAGTCAAGAAGCTCATAGCTTGTGGCTTTATTCGAGAAGAGCAACATCCTGACTGGGTGGCCAACGTTGTTCCAGTTCTAAAGAAAACCGGCAAAGTTCGAGTCTGCATCGACTTTCGGGATCTTAATGAAGCATGTCTGAAAGATGAATTTTCTCTCCCTATCACGGATGTCATGATTGACAATACTTGTGGATTCGAGCGAATATCTTTCATGGATGGATTCTCTGGATATAATCAGATCAAGATGAATTCCGAAGATGAAAAACATACTTTTTTCCGCACTCCCCGTGGTGTCTATTGCTATACTGTGATGTCATTTGGTCTCAAGAATGCTGGTGCAACCTACCAACGGGCTATGAGCACCATCTTCAAAGATCATCTTCGCAAGACTGTCGAATGTTATGTTGACGTTTTCGCCGTCAAAAGTCGTCTAAAAGAAGATCACATCCAAGATTTGAGAACAATCTTTAATCTCATGCGCCAACATCAACTCAAGATGAATCCCACCAAGTCATTCTTGGGCGTCTCTAGTAGCAAGTTTCTCAGCTTCGTCATTACCTCTAAGGGTATATACGTGGATCCCGA
Organism: Iris pallida; assembly: GCA_029216955.1. NCBI lineage: Eukaryota > Viridiplantae > Streptophyta > Magnoliopsida > Asparagales > Iridaceae > Iris > Iris pallida. The sequence goes on along the minus strand of JANAVB010020597.1, from coordinate 1,801,609 downwards.
AAAGATCAAAGCCATTCAAGAGATGCGTCCTCCACGCAACCTAAAAGAGCTACGAAGATTCCAAGGTCGACTTGCGTATATCAGGAGATTCATTTCGAACTTGTCTGGACGCTGTAGACCATTAACTCAACTAATGAAGAAGGGTGTATCTTTTATTTAGACTGAAGAATGTCAACGAGCATTCGAAGACATCAAGCGGTATCTCATGAACCCGCCAGTGTTAGTGCCACCAATCTCTGGCATTCCATTCTTGATGTATGTCCGTGCTATGGATCATTCATTGGGAGCTTTACTTGCCCAAAAGAACAAAGAAGGTCATGAATAGGCCATCTATTATCTCAGTCGTACTATGATTGGTGCTGAACACCGTTATAGTCCGATCGAGAAAGAATGCCTAGCTCTTATGTTCGCTGTGCAGAAGATAAGGCATTACATCATTGGGCAAACCATTCATGTCATATCTCGGGTTAACCCTCTTCGGGTACTCATGAAGAAGCCCAGCACACTTAATTTTCGGCTGGCTACATGGGCAATCCTGCTAGCTCAATATGACATGGTATATGTTCCACAAAAGTCTGTCAAAGGTCAAGCGCTGGCGGATTTCTTGGCAGCTCATCCTGTACCAGAAACATCCAAGCTATATGATGAAATTCCAGACGAAACATTGGAAGTCAACATGATCTCTGAAGAATTTCCAACCTGGCGTCTATTCTTCGATGGTGCATCCAGAATCGGACCAAATGGTGCCATTGTAGCAGGTGTTGAAGTTGTTCTTGTTTCTCCAGATGGATCAACCATCCAAAGAGCCTACTCTCTAGATGAACCCTGCTCCAACAATGTAGCGGAGTACAATGCCCTACTCATCGGCCTTCAGTTAGCCAAACAATTGGATGTCGAATATCTCGAAGTCTACGGTGATTCTAAGCTGGTTGTTAATCAGGTTAGAGGAACCTATGAAGTTCGTCATCAAGATCTGGTACCTTATTATGAAGCAGAAATCAATATAGCTACATCATTCAAAGCTTTCTTCATCGACTATGTTCGACGAGCTTACAATACTGAAGCAGATGCCCTGGCCAATCTTGCAGTTGTCTTAGCCATCCCTATCAAAAGACAGCAAGTAGTGGTTGTCTCCAACCGAGAATTGTTCTGCGTTGAAAACAATCGTAATATTGAATTCAGCAATCTTGCTGAAGTCAATGTTATCGACGAAGACTGGAGAACTCCTTTCATCGACTTCGTAGTTCATGACATACTCCCCGAAGATCCTAAGGAGGCTACGAGCGTTCGACGATGATCTCTCCGATTCTACTACAATCAAACCACCAAGACACTTTATCGGCGAACTTATGACGGTCTTCTCCTACGCTGTCTCGCTGGTGATGAAGCACGGCAAGTGTTGCACGAAGCTCATGATGGTGTATGTGGAGCACATCAACCTGGTCCTAAATTGCAGGATCGCATCCGACGCATGGGTTACTATTGGCCCTCTATGGTATCAGATGCCATTGAATATGCAAGAAAATGTCGTGCTTGTCAAATCCATGCAGACTTCATTCATCAACCATCAGAATTCCTTCATCCGACTGCTGCTTCCTGGCCTTTTGAAGCTTGGGACATGGATGTTATAGGTCCCATCAATCCTCTTTCTTCTAGAGGACATCGGTTCATACTGGCAATAATGGACTACTTCTCCAAGTGGGCTGAAGCTATACCTCTGGCTGAAGTCAAAACCAGTAGCATCATCAGCTTTGTTAAACACCACGTCATATACAGATTTGGTGTACCCCGAAGAATTATTCATGACAATGGACCTCAATTCATCAGCCAGAAATTCACCAGATTCTGTGATGATCACCGGATTGACAACGTCGCTTCAACAGCCTACAATCCTGCTGCTAATAGATTAGCTGAAGCCTTCAACAAAACCATTATCAAGCTCCTCAAGAAGTTTGTATCTACTAACAAACAAAACTGGAGCGAAAAGCTTGGTGAATGTCTTTGGGCTTACCGAACTACAGTTCGCAATCCTACGGGCTTTACACCCTTTTCTCTGGTGTATGGCTGTGAAGCTGTTCTTCCTCTGGAATTGCAAATTCCTTCTTTAAGGATTGCCATTGCGAACGAGCTCACTACAAAAAATAATGATCTTCTTCGACTTCAAGAGTTAGAAGCACTTGATGAGAAGCGATTAATGGCTCAGCAGCATATTGAGTTATACCAAGCTCGCTTCGAAGACTTTTAATCGTAAAGTTAAGGTCAGAACCTTTCAGCAAGGAGAACTTGTTCTAACGGTCAGACGTCCTATGACTATGACTCATATGAGCAAAGGTAAATTCGATGCGAAGTGGGAAGGTCCCTATGTTGTAAGCAAAGTCTTCTCAAATGGAGCCTATCAACTCTCAGAGCTCGATGGTCGAATTGCTATGATGCCTATTAATGGCAAGTTCCTTAAGAAGTATTATGTATGAATGTAAATACTTGTAAATCATCAAACAAAGTTCAAGTTCATAAATAAAATACAAATTTTATTTCATCATATGATAGTACATGATATTAAGGAAGGTCACTATCATCCTTCTCTACATTTGGACGCGGACCACTGTCGTCCTTCTCGAAAACACGATCAGCAAAAGAGCTGAGAACTTCCTTGCTGGAACCCACGAGGAATTTGCAAGCAGCCATCCTCATGGCTTCCTCTTCTTCAGTCCTTCCTGGATCAAGCAGAAAGTCCAGAATGTCTCGTGGTGGCTTGGGTACAAACGAACCTTCGCCTGTTTTTGCCTCCTTCGGCTGAACTGGATCGGCAGGGCGTTCTTCAGTGCCCTTCTGAGCCTTCGGGGCGATTTCAGCCTTCTTGGATGCTTCTCCAGACGACATTTTTATGTTGAAGAGTAGAAGTGCTCGTTCCTGTCAGATTTCTGTTATATTTATAGGCAGAGACTCCTCAAACAACGAAGCGACACATTCATCCGACAGTTTGCCTGTTCATTAATGTCTGACGGTTCATCCGTTCATTTATTACATTCATCCGACGGTTCATCCGTTCATTTATGACATTTATCAGACGGTTCATCCGTTCATTCATCACCGCTCGACGGTTCATCCGTTCATTTATTACATTTATCAGACGGTTCATCCGTTCATTCATCACCGCTTGACGGTTCACCCGTTCATTATCATCTGATGGTTCACCCGTTCATTCATCATCACTTGACGGTTTATCCGTTCGTTATCATCCATTTTTGACGGTTTGTCCGTTCATTCCATCATTTGACGGTTTACCCGTTCATCCCGACGATTTACTTCGTTCATACCTTTTTGACGATTCATTTTCGTTCATCATCCATATCAGCAACTTATTGTTTTGATTAAGTTGTCAATTGAGATAATAATGTTCAGTATATTCTGCCATATCCATATTACCTCTGAGCAGATATAATGAATATAATTATTTTCTACAAAATCATCAAGAAATATATCATGTCTTGTACCTCTGAATATATTTTCTATCTCTATTATTTATATCTGAACAAGATATGCAACAAATAATGGAGCCACAGCAAAAATGTCTTTTATTAATTGAAATATAAGACATTACAAAAACACACATACTTCAAAAGACACAAAGATACAAAGTGTTCCACTAAGATGGAGGTATTATCAGATTGTCAATCTGCTGCTTGAAAGTCTGCAGCCGTTCTTCGCGAGTGGATATCACCCTCCTTCTGGCCTCCTCCATTCCAATTTCCTCATTAAAAGCTGGCATGGTCACCATTCTGCGGGTAATCTTAGCATTATGAGCTTCTACATATTCATCCCTCTCCTGAATCAGAGCATTATATTGTTGAGTTGCAAGTTGATGATCAGCAATTTCATCTTCTAACTCCTTCTAAAGACGAGTAATCTCTGCTCTTAGCTCAGCAGCTCTCTGTTCTTTTCTATTAGCCATCAAGGTTACTGATTCCAGTTTGGAGTTATACTCAGCAGATTTTGCAGAGAAGGCTTCTAAAAGATTCTGGATATTAACCCTTTCAATATCAGCTGCTTGAGCCAGTTGCTCGAATTCTGCCTGTACTAGAGATTCTACGTCTCCCTGGTTGAGCTCTTTACAGCTTTTGACAGAAATCTCTAATTCATTCAAGATATGATCCAGGAGAGTGGCTTGAGCTTCATCACCCTGTTCCCGGATAGCTCTTATCAAGAGAGAGGTTGGACCCCTAACCATGAAAAAATCGGTACCTTCTTTCTCCATCATTCTTTTTACTAGAGGCCCCAAAGATTCAAAGAAGCATCTAGTAAAAGATTGGATCACAAGATTATTAGTGGCTATAGCACCAGGAGTCGCAGCCACTCCTGTTGATGATGAGGCCGTGGGACGTTCAATCTCTTATGTCTGGATAGCCGGTTCTTTGAACAGAGGAGCCAAAGTGGAGCTAGTTGCCCCTCCTGGTTGTTCCTCTGCAAAAGTAAAATTGTCATTTTGCCAGTCGTTTGCCAATGATCAAGAAGATCAAATAAAGACAGTCTTACCTTGGTTCGATCCAGCAATAGGCCTATCCCCTGCAGGAATGGACTCCAGCTGAGCAGAACTAGCCTCAACCATAACAGCTTGGCTACTGCCCGCTTCAGAACCACAAGATAAATGATGACTGCTACTAACAACCACCGTCGTTATGGGCACTATGTCCGTGCACGTCGGAGGTGCTGGAAGAGTCTCAAGATCTGCAAGAAATACAAATAAAGATATTAGTTATCAATCTATTTTAAAGAAGATTGCTAATTCCATTCTATACCTTGAGGATCAGTGGCGGGAGTTTCTTCTGGAACTTCTTCGTTTGCTGCTTTTTCTGAGGACGCCTCTACTTCAATATCCTTTTTAGGATCTGAAGTGTCATCGGCAGCAGCAGGAGACATGTGTTCTTCATTATCCCTGTCAGGATCTTGCATATCTTTATTTTTAGATGAAGAGCTTTCTTCATCTTCATTTCTTTCCGGAGCATTCCTGCTGGTATTTGTAGCTTGGTCAATATAATCTTCCAGGCCGTAATCACACTCTTCTAGAGCTGCAATTACTTCATGTTCCTCTTCTTCGCGGAGGGTTCTAGGAGTTGGAGGAAGTCGAGTCGTCTTTGTAGCAGGCGGAGGAGATCGGACTGCATTATCTTCTTTCTCTCTGGGCTCATCGGCCTCATTCCTCTCTTCCATTGGTTCAAATTCTTCCCTTTGACCAGACTCAGGGATAGGAGTGGGAGATGACATTGTGATGCCCGCTACAACATCTGATACGATTGAAGGCAAAGTTTGACCTCTATGGACTAATCTTTTCTTTCTTTGTAGAGGTATTTCAGGACTCTCTACATTTATTTGCTCGACTTGTCTTTGCACGGAAGTCGGTGTAATAGCTTCTTGTTGAGTTGTCTCGGCCAATTGCCGAGATTGAGACCTCGTGGTGATCTTCTCTGAAGAATGATCTAATATCAGTTTCTTCTTTGCTGCCGGAGCGGGAGGCTCCTCTCTTCTCCTCCTTTTTGCTGGAGATTTGCCCACCTTCAAAGAGATACGTAGTGGCGCATTAACTTCTTGAGGGAACATAACATCTCTTGAGGTTTCTAAAGGTGTATCTTCTGGCTCATGTACCTCCTCATTTCCTATGAGCGACAGGACAATTCCTCCTCTCTTCAATCTTGTTGAAGATGCGAAGCTATCTGTGAGGTTAAAATTCTCGACAAAGGTATTTGAAGATGTATAAAAAAACTGAGTATGTAAACAGCATCCGAGGGCCATGATTGCTGTTTACAGGCATCGAGAACGTCGATTTTGTATCTCGAGCATTATAGTAAGCCCAGGCCCGGGCTCCATCTATCAAATAACCTTTTCCCTGAAGACATGTAATAGCATTCCCCACATGGAATTGGTCATAGCCGAACTGTCGAGCGAATCGACTGGGAAGATACTGCTCTAAATAACATTCATCTTCGAACCGGTATACCAAGTGAGAAGGTCGGATTGTCTTCAACCATTCAAAAGCTACACGGCTCAGAGGATGCATCTGCGAATCAATCATATTTGTTCGCATTTGTTCGTAACCAGCAGGAGGAGGGGTACAATAAAAATTCTATCCCTTACTCAAGTTTAGAGCATATCTGCAGTCTCTGAGAGCAGTGAACTTCCACTTACCATTGGAGTATCTTCGTAAAAAGCTGCCATCAACCGGTCCCATACTGGGGTCCATCAAAGTAGGATGGTGGAGGAGCAACCACCCAAACAGATATGTATATGGTAATTCCAACCGAGGGAATTCTTTTTCACCCTTGGATTTCAGCATCAGATCGACATAGAGACGAAGACCAGCATTCAGCTTACAAGTTATGGCTGACAGAAGATCCATCTTATAGCCGAAGACTAATCTGACGGCCGCAAATAGAACACCGCGGTGGAAGCGGTCTACTGCACTGGATCCCGGAACTACAAATCGACGAAGCCAATGTGTCAGAAACCCTGCTAACTGGGCTTCCTTCGACATCGGTCTATATCCTACTCTCAGATAATTTTCGAGAGTATCTCCTATTTTCAAAGGAGGACACTGATAATCATCCTTCATCTGTTTATCAAAATCACCACTTTCTTCCATCAACTTCATCACTTCTGTGTTGCTCAATGGCTTGAAGAAATCAAGATAACATCTGTCATGTTCCTTGGTCTTTGGTTCTTGAATGTGGTTTAGGAACAAATAAGGTAGCCATTTCGAGGAATAGCAAGTGTTTGATGTGGCACTCTTATAAAATAGGGAACAGATCTTGTAATGGCATAGCAGTTCCTCGAATACTGCTACCATTTCTGCATTTTCTCTCCGGAGTCTGTCCAATTCATCATTGGTGGGGACGAATTCTTCATATGGGAAATCTCCTATTGGCAGAAAAGAGATGTACTTCATTTCATGGAGTACAAATCCAATTTCTCCGCCGGGAGTCATGAAGGTTCCTGTTCTGTAATTATACCTCTCTGCTAAAGCCAGGAACAGGTGAGGGTTCGGGGCAAAACCATAGATAGTGGCATGCACTGCTTGGTATAAGTTGATTTGCTGCAGTTCGCCTTCAAACTTGGTCAGAATCCAATTGGCTATGCAGCTCCATCTTTTGAAATCTGGATTCACTAATCCAGTCAGTCTGATGTCTTGCTCCGGATATCTTCCTTCGACTTTCGCAAATTCATTTACGAAAATTGGGGTCCTGACGGGTATCAACAATGAAGAATTCTCCGGCGGAATGCAACCGGGTTTCAGTCCTCTCAACAAAATACTGTACTTCAGAAGAACTGTAGAACATATCTTTCTTGTTCGGCCCCTTCTTCACAAAAATTCTTTCCGGACGGGCATCTTGGAACGGATTAAGGTTCCATTCCATCTTCCTCGGATAACTCGCGTGAGCATACCGGGATAATGGGAGGCAGCGTGGAATATTTGGTATCGAGAAAGATCTATCCGTCTGATGGACAACTCTTTCTTCCATCCTCGGTCTTGGTTGGAAACTTTTCTCAAAAGCTTCACCAAATAAGAATAAGGGTTTCTTGTGTATAACAGCATCTGCTCTTTCCAGAGGTTGTCCGTTCATTAAATATTGCAATGTTTCATTGTCCTGGGATACCAAAATGGCTTGACGGGAGGTCGGCAGATCATACTGAGGATAATGTACATGTGACAAGTCCTCTTTATACTCTGATTCTGAAAGGGTCCCCACGAAGTTCTCATATTCTGGGTCTTCTCTGGTATTAACTGCATCAGACAGAGAAAACAAAAATCTTCAGTATAAAGTCAAAATCAAAGATTCAGTTTGTACAAAAATCAAATTGCGCAAACATCAGATTGCGTATAATCAGTTTGCGCAAACAAATAAAAATCAGTTTGCGCTGACAGACTCGCGCAAATCAGCAAATTGCGCTGACTTTTATCAGCGCAATTCAACCGATCGCGCAGAGAGTCGTTCTTCATAAAAATGAAGAGTGGACTGATTTATGCAACCAGAACCCTAAAAAGGGTGGCGCAATATGATCCTATCTCTAAAAAGAGATGGATTCTGAAAGGAACAGTGAAATCAAAACTCTAAAAAGAGTTTTTGATTTGGGTTCTATACCTATCATTGCTGGGTGAGCGGTTTCATGGCGCGAAGCTCGGCGCGCAGCCCGAGTTGATGATTCGGCGGGGGCCTTGCCCTTAGCGGCGGCAGAGGATCGTCGGGGAGCCATTGCAATCGTCGAAGAGGAAAGAAAGGAAGAGCTCAAAAGTTTTTTCTCTCAAGATCAAGAAGAAAGCAAGTAAAGAACACTTCGAATGCATTGAGGAACTATTTATAGTTTTTCAAGTCGAAACGGTCGCCTTAGATTGCGCCTAAAAATGGGCTAAATCCTCAGATTGCGCAGACAGCTCATTATGTGCGCAAATTGGTTTCATATTCAAAATTCAAAGTATTTCGAAATTTTGAATAAGTTCAACTTTCGAAAACTTTGAAGGGGGTCTTGTAGGTCCTAAAAAATCAAGTTGCACACATCAACAAAGTCAGAAAATTAAGAAATATAACTTTCAGATGAACTGCGCAGACATCAGATTGCGCATCCTTCAGATTGTGCAGGATAGATTGCGCACACTTTCAAAGTGCGCAGGCTGACGTGGCAAATCACCATCATTATCTGACACAAATCAAATCTTCTGACAACTGACAGCGCGGAGATCGAGGCGGCCGTTCGTTTAATCGTGCAACACGGTGCTCGAGGACAGCTGGCAGCGGAATCCATGTTGGCGCAATCTATGTTGGCGTAATCCATTTCCTGCGCAATTCAAGTTGGCGCAATCCAAAACCTGCGCAATTCAATGTGCACGTTCTATCAGTACAAATGATAAAATACACGTGGCATTCATGCCATCAATTGCTCATTTCGTGGCAACTGCCTGTGCATGATCATGCGCATTTCAATCAAATGATGCCATGTGTCCAAGACAGTTAGCCCATGATCCAACAACTGCCTGCGCAGTCCATTGCTGCGCAATCCATCATGCGCAGTTCAGAATAACTAAAAGTTAGTTATTTCTCAGAACTCTATAAATAGAGTTTCAAGTCTCCATTCACAAGGATGAAGCATCAGAGATCAGAGATCAGAGAGTCCAGGAGTTCTTGCCCAAGTGCTACTGCATTCTTCCGAGGCTTTTGCCTTCAACTTTCGAGGCTTTTGCCTTCAGTTTCCAGAGTTGTCTTCAACTTCAGAGGCTTCGTCTTCAAAGTTCACATCGTCCAAGGGATAAAGCAATCGTCATCTAGATTGGATTCCTACAGTTGTACCATTCCCAGAATTCAAATTGTAATCTTATTACATAGTTTGTATCAATAAAGTTTTACACTTTTGTTTTTGCAAATATTATATAGTGGGGGAATCCCTAGGTTGGCTGGACAAAAATGTTAGGGTTAGGGTTTGGGCACTTGACTAATGGGCTTTGGGCTTAGTCATAAATCAATGACTTAGAAATCACAAGTCATGACTTGTGGTCAAAATCCTTCTATTCAAATCTCAATATTCCTAATTGGTTTCCCTAACTAGAGTATGGTTAACTTAACTTAACCTAGGATCTCATATCTAGTCAAGTCCAACTTAACTAGGGTTAGGTCACAAAGTCAAAGCTAGTCAAAGTCAACCTAGTCAACCCTTATTCAAACAATTCTAAAATAATTTCTAAAAATTCCCATAAATTCAAATAAATTCTAATAAATTCAAATAACCCCAAAAATGATAAAATACCCTCAAACTAGAAATGATAAATAAAATACTCTAATCATAAGTCATGATTTTAAATAGTTTAAAAAGATTAAAAATCACCAAGAATCATAATATGAATTAAATATAAATAAATAATAATTATAATTACAAAATTTCAAAATTACCCTCATCTGGAAAACTGGGTGTTACAATCCTACCCACCTTATAAAAATTTCGTCCTCGAAATTAAGATGGTCGCACCCCTATCTTGGTCAACATAGTCAAGGTTAATCACTAGTCAATTTCTCAACATCCTAGTGCTTGGTCATCTTCTTAGGACTTTACCTCTGCCAGCTACCTAAGTGTTGGCAACTAGAATTTAGCAAAAGAGAACTCTATAATAGGCTAGCTCTTAACTTCTCAATCCTATCAAGTCACCCATAACTAAGGACCTACAAGCTAAGTACACCAATCCCAATACCACATATATATATGCTCAAAAACAACAACCCACCTCATATATCCTAAGTATATCATCTATATACATATATGACTGATCAACCAAGGGTTAAGGCAGACTAAACTTATAAGGGATTGAAACAAATGCTTAGGACTAGGCTAAGGATGAATGGTCTGAAACATCATTATAGGCAAAAGGGAAGGATGCCAAGGGGACTGAGATCATGAGTTAAAAGATAGGACATTTGGGTCCACTTGTATAGTCAAAGTGAAGGAAAACCTACATGGTGACTGAAACATGCCTCTAGATCAACCTGGGCTCCCCTCTCTATCTAGCTGAACTAACTATATGCAAAACAGTGGTCTGAAAGAAGTGAACCAAACTTGTGTACATGGAATGCAATAGGCAGTATATTGCAATGAGTGCAGGCTTCGTACTAATCATAATACATTACATAAATATACAACTATATATATTAACCCTCATCACCTCAACTCTACTCAGGGTCTAAAACACACACTCCCAACCACTTGCCTAGCACTCCACTAAAAGGGTCAGATACTGTAAGGTGTATTGGGACAGAACAGTAAACTGCCCCAAATGGTGAGTGCAAGCCTCTAGCATGCATGATACTAATTCTCCTGATATGCAAAATATGGTGAGCGGTTGATGGTTATATTGGTGAGTCAATAATTGGGGTCTGAACTATGGTCCAGTGAAACCTATGATGCAACATGGTAGGAATTTGAGTACAGTGAACAACTTATACAAGTTGAACTAAGAGGACATGACTGAACTCAACACAAGAGAACCTACTAAAATAGGGAGTAGACCAATATAGGCTAACAACATGTCAATAATCCTATACGACAATGACCTATAGATACCAACCAAGCCCATAACCCATATGCCAATACCATCTGTAATCTATATGTATATAGGCCTCTCAGTCTTAGGTGAACTACAACTATACTCAAGGACGGGCTCTGATCACTGGGTGCCTCACTGGAAGGATAGAGGAAACAATAAATAATCATCAAGGTTGTATGGCATACTAACATCCTAAATGTATAAACTAGTTGGTATTATAGATAACAGGAGAATTATCTGCAATGGGTTACTATTCTAGTACCAATGCTAACTATCACCTCTAGGGTACAGACACTCTACAAATCACCATATAATTATACTATGAAGGAACCACCTACTCAAAATACAATCTGTTAATCATATGCGTCTATCCAAAAAAATCACGTTGTCCAGAGTCTTCATCATGCTAGTGAGCAAGGCTACGATAATCACAGAGTCCTTGACTAAGGTATGTACCTCTAGGTTCATGGTATTTAAAATTTTCACATTGCCGCATGCGACGGCGAAAACCTTAAATTCCCATACCCGAGAAATACATCCAAAATCTGACTACGTGTCCTCACTATGCCAACTAACACGACTATCGAAGATTCTAGATCCCATGATTTAGGTGACCTAGCCCATATGATTTCCTCAGAAAGAAAAAAAATAAATATAACAAAAGAGCAACATAACAAAATTAATCAATCAACAAGGAACAGATGGAACCGGATTTCAAGGTAGTTATAAAAGATAATTTCGGGAATGGAATCAAGAAGAACGGAACTTGTAGCAAGATCTCCAATGGTCTGTGCTAGCTCGCCCTGCTGGTTTTCTCTGGTCTGTTGCTGATGCTGCATGAACCGCTGTTGCTGAGAGAATCGGAAGTGACGAGAAAAAGTCTCTGTACAGACAGAGGTGCACCTCCAATGTAGCAGAAACGCCAACCTGAGTCGGCACAACAAGAGCTGCGGTCTCGAGGCCCTGATGAACAGGACGAGAGGTGGCCAGCCTCTCGATAGTATTCTCCGAACCGAAGTGATGAGATCGTGTCTTCATAACCATCATGAAAACAGATCAAAACAAGAAGCAATTTCTGAGAATGAAGCGAAAATTCAAAGGAAGACAGTTTATATTCAAAGGGAAGTCAATAAGCAACAATTTTAGACAAAGGAATCTGATTAAGAGTTTTTCCTAATGTGATTGAGTACCTCCAAAAATAATCCTAATCCTACTGCAGGCTGTAGTGATACTCTAGTTCGAATACCACTACATAAACTCGACCTGTATGGGCCACCACTAAAAACGTGTCACGACCCGCACCCACTGTGAGGGTACGAGAACGTAACAACGCCCAGCCTACGCCGCAGTGTCGGCGGTAGAACGTTGTTCTAGGTCAAGAACTATAACTAGCATAATATGAATACTCTCCATAAGGAGGCCAATACAGAGGTACAACTCAATCACAATCTAAGGTAGAATGTAGCACGATGATATAGATAAGAGAATCCTCAACTGAGGTACAACAGAAAGAAATAACAAAGTCTCAACATCTCTAAAATATACAACTCTGAAAATAAAGACAACAGCTAAACATAAAAAAGAAGAACAATCTAAGCTATCTACACTATACAAGGTATCATCCTGAGCAGCTGCCTGAACCTCCCCAGGGGTCCAGGTCGCGGGTGTCAACTAGGCAAGCTCCAAGTAAGGGGTGCAGGGTTCCTCATCATCCTCTGTAAAATTTTCAACAGGTCCAGTCAGGACGGGAGCGAGCACAGTACATCTCAACAGTTCATAGCAGGTTAGAAAATATAATCATGCAATAAAGTAAGATATAGATACTGAAGGAAATGCAGTATGTAAACAGAGAGAGAACTGTAATAGAAATATCTACTATAAGTAGAGAGCTACCAGTAACTAGTGATTTAGAGTACAAAGTCGACATGTGAACAGCTTGATTGTACATGGCTATACAAAAGAGGCGTACATGGCTATTCTACTTTGGAATTGTTCACATGGCTATTTATACTCCCCCGTACCCCCAATTAATACACAAGGATCCAACCAAGTTATGTTATGATTCTATGTAACAGCCCCCGAAGGGTGGTAAGCCCCCAAAGGGTGGTAAGCCCCCGAAGGGTGGTACATAGTAGTCCCATAAATGGGGATTCTGATAGACCCAATAAATGGGATAAGGATTCAGAGAAGACTCTGTGATTATATGAGTATATGTCACAAGTGATCAAAGAACCAAAGAAGCATATGATACGCTATGTAAGTGAAACGCACAGAACATAGAGTACCCGATGCTCCCTGAAGGGATAACATCTCAAGAAGGGATCCATATAGTACTAATCCGTGTGACCAATGTGACAGTATCAAGTAAAGTAATTTAATGCAGGAAATAATTCTAAGCAGGATATAAAATGATCAGAGAATGTACTCGCCCGGTATCTGAGTGTCCAACTGAAAAGTACTGTCCGAGGAGTGGTGTCTGGCTCCTATTTAGAACAGCACAAGTCACAATAAGTCCAGAATGGTAAAATGAAACACTACAATGCGTTCTACATGAATCTAGGTCAATCTAGGCCAAAGTCAACTCTTGGTCAACTCTGGTCAACCCTAGAAGTCAAACTAGGTCAACTATGGTCAAACTAGGTCTAACAAGTCTACACCAGGTCAAACTAGTCTTAGCAAGTCTATTCTAGGTCTAGTAAAGCTGTACAAGCCCAATCTAGGCCTGTTAGTCAAACAGGCATACACAGGCCATAGGCTATTCTACCTAGGCCAAACCAACACATTCACCATGCCAATTTCATATCTAAGCAATACACTATAGATATACCTTGTAATCTTAACCATAACCCACATATATATATATATATATATATATATATATATATATATATATATATGTGATACATATATATAGTGCACACACACAAGCCACTTATACTTGAGACATATCTATACTACATAACCTATAACCCATTACAAAATATCTACATTAAATACCTATAGGATACACAAACCATATTATATATCACATATACACATTTTACATTATATGTATATACACTACATTATATGCATATACAATAGGATATATATATAGGGAGGGTGTGAGTGTGAACATGAGGGTTGTGCATGTGACTTGAGAGTACAAGGGTGTGTGTGTGGTAGTGAGATATATGTGTTGGTGAGACAAGAGTGAAACAGTGAAGGGAAAAATATAGGTGTGTGTGTGTGTGTGACTATAGTGTCAAAACTTAGGTTCAAACCAACCAAAAGACAGAAATGTATAGCATAAATTTAGATTCAGGTTTTCATTAAAACTTAGGAAACCAGTTCATGACATGAACCACCCCACACAGCCACCTATTCTCAGATTTAAACATTGATTCATACAGTTAACCCAAACTTATATTAACACTCAAAACCATTAAACAGTTTTCCCCTAGTTGAACTTCCAGATTTTTGAACCCCAACACATCCAAATCAACCCCAATTTGACACACCTAAAGCCCAGGTCAATTACATTAAGGGAACACAATTTACAGTTCACAAGGAACTCAAGAATCAGTTCAAAATAGAACCCATAACAGTTAGAAACAGTCCACCACTAGTAAACTCAGATTTTGAGTCCAACCCACACCCTAATCAATCCAAATTTGACATACTACTAGAAAACACATAGGTGAACAAGTTAGAGATTTTATATCATGTAAATAACAGTGTTAAAGGGGTTAAAATGATGTCCAAAGTTCACTTTTGAAAACTGAGAAAAACAGGAAATTTGGGACTGTTACACAGTTTTAGGAAAAATAGGAAATTGAGTTTTAAACATCAAAATTGATTTAAAATACTACAACAGTAGTTGGTAACCTATAAATACATTGCACACGTGCTATGTGACGTGTTTGTGTCCACAAAAGTAGACACAAACGTGTCCATTCAAATTAAAACCCAAACGGGTAAATCAGGACACAGAGACTGGACAGTCTCATGCGGGTGTGCACGCGTGTCGTGCACCCGACACAGGCCAACCCAGGCCTCGTGCTTGTGTCAGTGGGTGCACCTAGGGTAGGTCTTGGTGTGTGTCAACCTGTATCGTGTCAGTGCGTGTCGTGTCCAGAGTTATAGGGCCATGTCAGTGGCTATTTACACTGTGCACAGTGACAGTGGGTTTCCTGTGCGCGGTCGACATCTCGCCAACCAATGCACGAAGCCCCATAAAACTTGGGGAGCATGGTGACAGTGGGTGCCCCTCTGCTCCCACAAAGTTTCGTGTCAGGGCAAGCCGTGTCGTGTCCTGTAGGGACCCCGATAGGCAGGGGATCCGCCAGGCCGCGCGAGAGCTTGTGCAGCCCATGTGCACGTGTTTCCAAACGACACGACACGTGCACAAATCTAACTCAGTAAATTAAAATCGTGTAAGCGACATCAAAACACAAATTTCCATTCAAAAATTATTCGAAAATAACACAAACAAATCCACAGTGGCATTTCCACAAACACATTGAACAGTGCACTGATACGTGTCCAGTTTGGACACGAAAACTTAGGGTTTCCTATTCCTACTGTTAGGTTAGGTCTAGGGCTCCCTAATGATGCAAAAATATCAGGATTCTATGGTGTCGATAGAGAGTTACCTAAGAGTACCCAAAGCCTCAAAAAGCTCCACAAAGAGGTGCTCCTCTTGATGGCCAAACTCTTCCAAATTGATAGAAAACTGAGAACAACCAATTCCAACAGCAAGAAAACAATAATTAGAACCTATTGCAATTTGTTTGGATTAAAAAGGAGAAAAAATAGATTTTCTAGGGATTTTTGAACATGGAGTCTCACTTCTTTCTTCTCTTGAAATAAATTCCTAAAGAAGAGGCTAGCCCTAGATTTTAGGAGAATTATATAGTGGAGAAATCCCTAGGTTGGCTGGACAAAAATGTTAGGGTTAGGGTTTGGGCACTTGACTAATGGGCTTTGGGCTTAGTCATAAATCAATGACTTAGAAATCACAAGTCATGACTTGTGGTCAAAATCCTTCTATTCAAATCTCAATATTCCTAATTGGTTTCCCTAACTAGAGTATGGTTAACTTAACTTAACCTAGGATCTCATATCTAGTCAAGTCCAACTTAACTAGGGTTAGGTCATAAAGTCAAAGCTAGTCAAAGTCAACCTAGTCAACCCTTATTCAAACAATTCCAAAATAATTTCTAAAAATTCCTATAAATTCAAATAAATTCAAATAACCCCAAAAATGACAAAATACCCTCAAACTAGAAATGATAAATAAAATACCCTAATCACAAGTCATGATTTTAAATAGTTTAAAAAGATTAAAAATTACCAAGAATCTTAATATGAATTAAATATAAATAAATAATAATTATAATTACAAAATTTCAAAATTATCTTCATCTGGAAAACTGGGTGTTATAGGCCAAAATCTACCACGTGGCTCGGGTCGTGCACGTACTTTCGCAGTTGAGAGACGTGGACGACATTGTGTACACCTTCAAGCGTCGGTGGTAGAAAAATTTTATAGGCCACTAGGGTGACCCACTCGAGTATTTCGAACGGCCCAACGAATCTCGGACTCAACTTTCCCTTTGCGCCGAAGCGAGTAACTCCCCGCATGGGCGACACTTTAAGAAATACGTGATCGCCTTCTTGAAACTCGAGGGGTCGACGATGAACGTCCGCATAGCTTTTCTGACGACTCTGTGCGATCTTTAATCTTTCCCGCATGAGCTGGCCTTTTTGCACAGTTTGTTCCACTAGTTCCGGGCCGAGAATCTGCCGCTCTTCGACTTCGTTCCAGCAAATGGGTGATCGGCACTTTCGTCCGTACAAGGCTTCATACGGCACCATTTGAATGCTGGATTGATAGCTATTGTTGTATACAAATTCGGCCAGAGGTAGATGATTGTCCCAGCTTGATTTGAAGTTAATTGCGCAGAGTCGTAGCATGTCTTCGAGAATCTGATTGACGCGCTCTGTTTGGCTGTCGGTCTGAAGATGGTAATGTCACGACCCGCACCCTTATGAGGGGCACGAGCACGTGGGTACGTCCAGCCTACACCGTAGTATCGGCAGTAGAACGCTGTATATAACGTCTGTAAATACTATGACTAACAGTATAAAGGTACCTGTACAGTATATACTCTCCGAATGGAGGTGACATGTCAATACAGTCTCAATCACAAAATAAAACTAAGGTAGATAGCTCAGAAAGAGAACATATGATCGGTGAAAGAGTAAATAAGTCCAGTGTCCAATACAAGCCCAGATATATACAACATCACATGGTCTCAAAATATAATATAGAAGCTACAGTCTGATAAAGCTAGCTGGATCGCAGTCCAGTCAAACCTAGCTAATCTACACTACTCCGGGAGTACAAAATCTAGTGGCTCTACTATAAGGCCACGGTCCTGGGCTACTCCATCTGACTCGAGCCCATAATAGGTCGAGCAGTCCGAATCAGAATCATCTGTAATATATCATAACGGTATCCTGTCAGGAAAATGAGCAAGTACAAGCACTAACAGCAGTTCCATGTAAATTGACAAATTCTATAAGAGACAGTATAATGAACTACAAGACAAAGATATATGAAGACTTGGAAACCGTTCGGAAGCTGAGTGCGACATAGGCATTTTGTGTAACCTATGAGCCTAGTATGGATATCATGTGAATGTAGGTATCATAGGTTATCAAAAAAATATATAATATAGTACATATATGTATATATATATTATTGTTATGTAATATATGTTAGTTTAGTGTGTATGTTTGAATGAGATAAGGATGTGTGTGGTTAGTGGAGAGAAGTGAGATTGATAGAGGATATGTACTAGTGTGTATTTGATGTTGTATATATGGTAGTGTAGTGTGTGTGTTGTGAAGGTGAAAGATTTGGGAGGATCATGCCATCCTGTTTGACTTGAGGCTAGTATGGTTTTTTGAGTGATTTGTGTTTTGATTGAGTGGTATCGTGTTTGTATATAGATGTGTATGGGTGTATTAGAAGAGAGGGGGGTAGATTTGGTATCTGTGTTTGTGTTTGTGTTTGTGTTAGTGTTGGATTGGAGAGAGATTTAGATGTTGTATGTATGGATATGTTAGTATGTTAGTAGTTATGTTAGAATCTATGTAGAGGTTAGAGGTATCTTAGAAGTTAGATAGTGATATCTTGTATAAGTTAGATAGTTAGTTGTGTTAGTCTATGTTATTGTTAGTTAGAGATGACATATGTTAGTTGGTTAGAGTTAGAGATGGATATATATACATATATGTTATGGTTAGATATTAGTTAGTGGATGTTAGTTGTGTTAGGTTTCTAAGTTAGAATAGATGGTTAAAAGTTATATATTAGAGTTGGTTAGTATCTTGTATTAGAGATATAAGTTAGGATATAGAGTGATATCTTGAGATATCATAGTGGTATCTTAGGATATTTTGGGTATTTGTCTATTACCTTAAGGTAATGTATTTACCTACAAGGTAAAGGGGACTTACCTACAAGGTAGAGGAGATTTACTTTATACTAAGGTATTAGCTACTAAGGTATTGACTATCTAATATTTAGGGTGGATGGTTAGAGGCTAGATATTTAAGGTATTAGTATTAGAGGTTAAGATATTAGTTTCCAACCAAGGTAATGGTTAATCTTACCTTAAGATAATGGGTTTACCTTATTACAAGGTAAGGTATTAGGTTTACCTAGGTAACTAAGGTTAGATATCTAAGTTATTGGTTAGCTAGTAGCTTAGGATAGATATTAGATATCTAAGATTGGTATCTTGGTAGTTAAGGTATTTATACCTAGACTAAGGTATTGGGTTTACAACTAAGGTATTGGTATTATGATATCAATAGGACTAAGGTATATGGTATCTTGGGTAAGATATAGGTTGGTATCATACTAGTATCTAGTATCTACGTTAGTGTCTTAGGATATAGATGAGTGGGTATCCTAAGATACAAATCAGCATCTTCGAGGGTAAATTAGTAGGCTAAGGTAATGTCTAAGGTATTGACAAGGTGATGGGGATTACCTATAGTCTAAGGGTAAGATATTGGTAGGATATTGAGATAGATGGTTAGATACTAGTATAAAGTATTCATAGGATCTATTAGCCTAGGTTAGTGAGTTATCTACTAACCTAAGGTAATATATATTACTAAGGTAAGGGTATTACCTAGTATCTAAGGTATTAGATTATCTTGGTAGGTAATGGTTAGAAGTCGGTTATCTTGGTAGGTAATGGTTAGAAGTGAGTTATCTTGGTAGGTAAATGTTAGGAATAGGATGCTTAGTCTAGTTTTGACCTCGGTTGACCAAGTTTGACTGTTTTGATCAAAAGTCAACTATCAGTTAACGTTTGGCCTAGAATGACTAGAACTTGACCGGAGTTGACCTAGAGTTGACCAGTTGACCAAAAGTCAACTGTTAGTAACATTAGCCTAGTTGACTTAGAGTTGGCCTAGAGTTGACCAGAGTTGACCAGTTGACCAAAAGTCAACTGTAAGTCAACCTTTGACCCAGTTTAACCTGGTTTGACTTGGTTTGACTTTTTGTATCCTAGTGTGACTTAGTTTGACCTAGTTTGACTTGATGTGACCTAGTTTGACTTAGTTGAACTGAGATTGACGTAGATTGCATATCATACATTAGAAATTATGCTTAAACACTGTTAAACCCTAATTAACTCATGATATCTCATCTTTAGGTCTGTGACATCACTCTGAGCATCTGTCCACCTTATCAGCTCAGGACCACAGGCGAGTACATTTACTGATAGTTTTTATTGTCTTGATATCTGCTACATCCGATTCAGTCTTACTTAATTTCCAGACACAAAAGTTTACGGAATAGTATATGTTGGATCATGACATGAGATGTTGTTCCTAGATTTTCTTGGTATATTGGTACATTTCCTGTCTTGTTTCCTGTACTTGTATAGACACCGATTCCTAAGGGGACTTGCTACCCTCTTATGGAATCCCGTGTCATGACGTGTCATATCCGAATCCATGATACTATTCGGGGATGGAGAATTATTAGGGGCTATGTGATCAAAGCCACCCTGTCACTATATTCTTGTGCTTGCGCCACTCTCACCTCACGTAGGGTGTAGCGAGATCTTATTTCATGTGCTCGTTATCCAAGTTGGCCGGTATGACCCTTTCCAGTGATTTTCATGTGATTGTCGGACCAAGTGGATAGCCTATCCTGTAACTTTCCTAAGCCGATCACATAACGCTCTAATAATTCAAGGAACATTTTATATTTATTTTATCACATCATATATTATGTTCAGTTCTAGATTCAATATTTTTCTCACCATGCTATGATATTCATTACTCACATGTTCTACATGCTCTTATGCTAAACCTTGATTGGAGGCTAAGTTCTGTTCGGGAGAAGGGTTACATCCCCGGTCCTTGTTTGGTTTACAGGTTGTAACTCGGCTTCCGAATAGCTCCCAAGTCATCCTATATCTTTGTCTTGTATTTTATTATAATTGTCTCTTATAGAATTTGTCAATTTATATGGAACTGTTGTTAGTGTTTGTACTTGCTCATTTTCCTGATATGATACCGTTGATATATTACAGATGATTCCGAAGCTGACTGCTCGACCTACTATGGGGTCGGGGCAGATGGAGACCTAGGCCAGGACTTTGACCTGGCAGCAGAGCCACTAGATGTTGCACCCCTTGACTAGTATAGCTTAGTTAGGCTTTCCTGGACTGCGATCCAGCTAGTGCTTTCAGACTGTAGTTTTTATATTATATTTTGAGTTTCTGTGATGTGTTTATATCTCTGAGTTTGCGTTGGATCTTGAACTCTTTTCCAGTTTTTCCTTCTATCATATTTCTATTTTGTGCTATCTATCCTAGTTTGTCTTGTGATTGAGTTATGTCATATTATACCTCCGTGCGAAGATGACAGGTACCCTTATATTTTGTCTAGTTGTAGTATTTATAGATGACCTATACAACGTTCTACCGTCGATTCTGCGGCATAGGCTGGACGTAACCACGTACTCGTGCCCCTACCTCAGGTGCGGGTCGTGACAGAACCCCATCTCAAGATACCTAGTACATCATTAATATCAAGTCTTTGGACAGTGATATTAACTGCAAGTGGTATTCTTGGTGTAATGATCAAACGTTGACAATAAGTCATGTCAAATATAAGCCTATATTTGGATCGGGTTATTATTCACATGTAAACCGTATAATTGTGTAACTCCTCTTCCCGGATTATCAAATTACTTATATATTCTAATTATTTTGTTTAAAGATAATTTGTTTTTATTATTATTATTATTTTATTTATTTAAACTTTTTAAGAGATAGTTTGTTGTTGTAGGCTTCCTCCAAGAAACATGTTTGAAAACCATGATTTAGAAGCACCAAGTTATTTTAGAAATTTTCTTAATTATAAAAGCTAAATGTGTTTGATTACTGACTTTCAAAATATTTTGACTTCGAAAATGAATTCTTAGACCTATAAATATATCATGATGATTTGTTAATTTATTATGATTTTGAATACCTTGGATTATCATGATAGTGCCAAATGCTAGTTATGATATTCTTCTACTTCAAATTATCATGATAATCAACTATTTGATTTAATTTTTTAAATATGATTTAAATTACATTGACACTGTTGGATACACCTTCAAATTATTGCATAATCCATTACTGGATTAGATTTATTAATCTAGTTTTAAAATTACTGGTTATTATATTAACGATAAAGATTGCCAGTTTGTTTAAATGATTTAATTTGTATGTTTGAAATTTCGATTAATTGGTTGATTAAAAGTTACTATCATTAATAGATAGATTAATCTTGATCTTAAAATATATCATTTGATTTAAACGGGAGAAATGAATTATCTATCAAACCTTAAATCTTATCTAGCCAGGAATTGTTGAATCCTATATAAGGAGACTCCTTTTGTTCTCCCACAAGGCAAAATTCACCGAATCCACAAGACCTAAGAAACTATCCCTCTACCATCACCATGGCCGACCCCCTCTGCATCATCACGTCCTTCACAACCACCGTAGCCTTTCTGGCCACTCGACCCCCAGTTGTCACGGCATCGCCGTGGACACCTGACCCACCCTACGCCTCCTCTTCAACCCGCGTCTCCTGCAAACCGCCAACACCATCACCACAGATACCATCACCATCAAATACGTAGCCAACACCCAAAACTTGTGACCGTGTCCGGACCTGTGTTGTCCGTGTCCACAACGTCCATTCAGTTTATTTCCAGTACACAAAATGCTGGGTCCGACACGGACAAACCAAACCAAATACAAGAGAAATCAATAGACCGATCCAACCTATCCTCGCCTGAAGCCACCGCCTCTGGCGCAGCGACCATCCCAGGAGCCGTCCCCACTGACCTGGCCGCGTCCAACAGAGGCCGGCGACCCCGAGCCTCTTCGGTGATCTCCGACAAGCGTCGCGCCTTGCCGACCAGCCTTCTCGTCGCCGCCTCGGCACTCCCCAGATCTCGCGCCGCCGTGAGGGTTCCGTCCTTTCGCGTGTCGCGTTGACCATCGGAGACTCTGTGAGCTCCGTCGGAGCCTCCCCGTGAGCGACCCAGCGCTAGCGAGTACCTCCTCTAGACCGTGCTGCTGACTCTGCCATGTCGAGGCCGGCCACCGTCGAAGCCATAAATCTCGAGCCACCGATCCCGACTGCAGATGGTCCGAGCCTCCGCACCTCTCAGCAAAGGCAGCACTCGCTTTCGACATAGATCCACCTCGAGCGTCGCCTCCGCGTATGCACCAAAATCCCCTCTGCTCTGCCAAGCCCCTCCGGCCGGCAAGCCGGAGCCCCACTCGCGGAGAGCAAGCTCTCACTCTCTCATTCCCTCTGTAAGCTTCTCTCTCTTCCTCTTTCCCTTTTAAATTTTGGTTTCCCTTGTAATTCGACTAAATATTGGCTTTTGGGATAAGACAACAGCAGTAGATGTTTTGCTTAGCTACTAAGGTGTTTGCTTAGCTACTCAGGTGTGACAGAGTACATTATATGCTTTTAGGATGGGGAAAACATGGTATTAAATGTGTGCTGAGTATTACTCTTATGGGGGAACATTGTATTATACATATATTTTTATTGTAATATTTATTGGTATTGTTAATAATACCATTGGTACTAGGTATACTGTTTTTACTGGATAAATATATAATAAGTTATTTCTAAAATTATTTTTATACAAAGACTAATATGGGGTTTAGGCCCTACACCTAGTTTCAAACTAGTTTTAAAATCCATAAATATATTATTCTCGAATTTCTTCTAATTACAATATTAAATAGGTAGACATACTATTATTATTATTTTTATTATTGCCATTTATCAGTTATTCGTAAGCAGTACATATTTTATAAAAGCTATGGGCCTTAAGACCTATATTTGGGTCAAATAATTATAGGTATACATGAATATCATTTTTTGTAATTTGGGTCTCAAATGTCTAGCTATATTTTATTTATATTATTTTGGGCTTTTAGTTTGGATTTAAACTATATATGTACTTTGAGCTTTGAGATTACGTAAACTTATTTGACTCTTAAATTGAATATGTCTTCTAAAAACTATATAAATATAATTTTAAATCCTATTTCTAAGAAATAGACATTTCCTTAAATAGGTTGTAACATTTATGCTATTTATATATTTTTATGATTTCTGAGTAGCTAAGAATATTTCAAATAAGATTTCATAATCGAGTTTACAAATACTTTCAAAAATGGAATATTATTTTGACTAGTAATTATTGGATATTTCTTAAAAGGTGTTTTAAATAGTGTATATACTTCTAATTAAAATTTCCTTTTCATAAAATAAACTTCTATTAGATTAATCAAATCGTGACGAGTCATACGCTCCTATTTATTGTGATTATGACCACTGCATATCGACCCTAGGCTAACTGAACTATTATGAACGCAACGGCATTATCGGTTTCACCAGCTAAGGACCTCAGGCAAGTACACTTTCTGATTTCTTTTCGATTCATATTAGTCTCTACATTTCATGTTTATACATATATCTTGCTGCTTGTTGACACGCTCGTCACACGGAGTAGTCGGAAGGGAAAATATCTTAGTAGACATGTGGACTACCCAGAACTATCCTCCGTATCTTTCGTGGAGAACGTCAGCTGCACACGACACATGCAGGGTATCGGATTTACCCCCTAGCCGTTCACATGTCGAAACGGATATTTCAAGTCACATAGATAGTGGTATTTTATTTGTTTTTCCTTGTATTTTCCACCACTTACCATGTCATCGGTATTTTCTAGTTTTCATCTCTCATATGTTATTTTCATGTCTTGTAAATTCTATTGTGTTTTCGTATTATCGTCGGTTTGTTTACTTGTTCCATTCCTGACTGGAAACCAATATTTTTCAGGTTTAACCGCAATCAATCTTAGCACTGGAAAGGCATGGGTATGCTGAGGTCAACCTAGATAGTGGAACTAGCTGACTTTACTATTCTGTGAGACATTGTATTTTTCTTCAAATATAAATGTTGTAAATGTTGTAATAAATTTAGAAATGTGAATGAGCAATAAAGTTTATTTTGAGCATTTATTCTTGCGGGCTTGATAGCGTTCTACCGCCGATTCTGCGGTGTAGACTGGCTTGGACGCGTCTCGTATCTGAAAAGCGGGTGCGGGTCGTGACAAATTGTCACACATTTATCACCACAAGTATGTGTGCAATTCGGCCAAGTATTAACCTTCCTTTGGGCCGGTTAATACTCGTATGAATTTACATACACAAACATCTAACATCCCTCATAGACTATCTACGCATCACTTTGGCGACATCTTGTTTCAATGGGTCTTTTTAGAATATTAGATGACTATTGCTAGTCACAAAAGGCACCAATTTTTTTTTGAATGTTGACTAAATTTTACAAAACCGAATCATGTCCAAAATATTATGTACATGCATAATTAAAATATTACAACTCAAAAAAAGATAATCATAAGCATTTGAATCTCTTTACATGATTCAAACAAATATTCTTAATTTGACTAAACTGAGCATTGTCAACATAATAAAATTCATGTAATATTTTACTGAAGATATGGACCAATAGATTGCTTCAAATAACCCATAAAGATTACTTCAAATAAAATAATCTACTGAAGATAAAATCCTAACTTTTTCATCAACTGAATCATGTCAAAAGATTTCTCTATGAATACCATTTCAAATATATCAACGGGTCTGCAATAAAAGTTGACAAAGCCCAAAAAAAAATTTTGACGCACAAAAAAATAAACGAGAAAAGCTTGGATCCAACTATTACAAGCCCCTAAATTAGTTACTTTTGTTGCTTAAAGCTAAATCACATGAAATTTAGTCCCAGAGACCCTAATTTGGTCAAATCAGACCCATATTCCGAATTTGGCTAGACAAGAGGTTGTATTGAATTGATTACCATTGTAACTTATGCCATATTTCCAATTCAATTAACTTAACCTACTGTCTAAAACCATCATTAATATAAAAAACAAAAACAAAAAACTTTATAAACAAAACAACACCTTTTATTTTGGAATACTGTGCTACCATCTAAAACCCAAAAAGAACACCTTTTGTATATTTAACAGATATTATGCTTGGTGTTGTATGTTGGATAGACATGGATATGGTCACATGCATGTTAACAATAATTTTGGCTTCTTTGAGTGTGTGTAAGGAGTATCTAGGATAGGAGCCTAATACGTCAGTTCCTAAATCATGCATTAAAAAAAATATTCAACAAATATGGTTATGTAGATAATCTGAAACCTAATAATAAGGCAGTAGTAAAAAATGAACTCAATATTCTTTATATGAATTCACCTTCCAATGAATACAACAGGGAGATGGACGGAACATATTAAAAAAGAATCGAAGTCTAACAAAATAGGATTTTTCTTATGGTGGGTCATAAAAACTCTGATCAAAAAATTCAAACCCTAATTAAACCAGATCGAACGATCTAGGGTTCCTGAACAAAAAAAAATTTTTGATCTGAAACTTCAAACTCAAGAATCAAATAGGGAGGCTCTGATACCACTTGTTAGAACTTTATTGTACCCTGTCGATTCATGAGATGAAGAACATAAATTAAATTGCGGAAGCGTACCTGAATCCATTGCTAGACTTGATGGATATTGAAGCGAACGTCTCTTTATTGGGTTCAATCTTCCAACTTGCTACGACCCTTAATGACAAAGATGAATCCAAATTCTTTGTCCCTCTCTTTCTATTGATGGGAATGCAGAAGAGAAAAAAGAGAAACCTCTCTTTTGGTGGCCGTATTAGTTGGGGACCATAACCCTAATGAATACACACTTATATATATATATATATATATATATATATATATATATATATATATATATATATATATATATGTGTGTGTGTGTGTGTGTGTGTGTGTGTGTGTGTGTGTGTGTGTGTGTGTATATATATATATATATGTGTGTGTGTGTGTGTGTGTGTGTGTGTGTGTGTGTGTGTGTATGTGTGTTTTGATATTTCTAATTTGGTCCCTCATCAAATTAGAATTATCTCCGGTATCTACACATTAATTCTATGACAATTATACCCTTAAGCCAATTTCCAAATAGACCACTTTATTTTGGCTTAATTATTTAGATAGCCCAAACACAATTAATTTTACATGTGTGGCCCCTTAATTATTGAATAATTCCAACATAAACTTTTTGAAACAATATATATATAAATTATATGTATGTTACCCGACACATGAACCCAAACCCAACCCGATTTTTGATCGGGTTCAAATATTTTAACCCGTACCTGAGCCCGAACCTGAGTATGTTCAACCCTAACCCAACCCATTAACGGATTTACCCGATCGGGTTCAGGTTTAGCCCGTCCGAGCTGCACCCCTAGACAAAAGCTCCCCATAACAAGGATAATAAGATAACACCGATACTACGTCGTTCCAGAAAACCTGGAGAGCAAATGATAACCCCACCATGTTCAATTTCAACCAGCAATCTTGGATGACACATGTCGTTATTTACCGAGCATGTACAAGTTGTACAATCGTGCAGTATCCCCAAAAATCAAAATGTCCTCTAATTTTTAACATCCATATATATTGTTAATGTGAAAATTTCATTTTTATATATATGTCTCCCTATTCTTTAGAAATTGCAGTAATATGGTCCTTAGAATGTTAAGTGAATTTTCCTAGCCAGAGACTATTTTTAATTTTTTAGGGTCTGCTTGGATTGAGGGGAAAAAAGCAGAGTTAAGTGAGAGAGAGTACAATCAATATATATAATTATGCTTTGATTGGAGGGAGAGTTAAGTAGGGGTGTCTTTGATAACTCTTGTTTGGATTGAAAGTTTTGAGCGAGAGCATGACTAATAAAATATAATAGTTACCAAAATATCCTTATTACATATGTCATAAAATTAAATTTGCTTGAAAATTTAATTAGAACTTGTCAAAATATCTTCATAGATGATGAAGCTACGAAGCAGCATGTTGAAAGCAAAAATAAAATAAAAATGATCATGATATTATATAGGACAAATAAGAGGTTTATGACTTTTTAAACAAAATTTCTCAATCTTCCTCTTTAATTCTCCGATTTAGGAGGTTGAAAAATAGACAAAAGATGGTTAAACAAACCCCCACTTAACCCCTACATGCTCCCATCCTAAACCTTCATCCTCAAACCAAGCATGATTTTTTTAACTTAACTATCTTAACCCTTAATTCGAGCAGACTCTCAGGATACTGTCCCTTCGTATATAGAAAACTTCATGGGAGAGGTAGTTGGGTCCTTGGTGGAATTTTGTGCCCTCTAACAAAATAAGCATTTCAAGAAAAAGTTAGGACTCAAAATTTTAGAAGTTTTGACTATAGCTAAGATTGTCAATTTTTTGACAGTAATGCAACGTCCCCAACAGGGCTGTCCCAATTTTTGAACCTTTTGGACTATACTTCAGCATTAGTCTCAATTTGGCTAGACATTACTTAAACATAAAATCTAAGAATCATTAAGAAAGTATCAATTGGTGTCTTGCCCCCAACAATTAGAAATGTAACACCCAGTTTTCTAAATGAGGGTAAATTTAAAATTTTGTGAGTTAATTTATTAATTATGATATTTAAATAATAATATGATTTTATGTGATTTTTAATCATTTTAAAACTATTTAAAATCATGACTTGTGATTTTTTTATGTACAGCTAGTGAAATCCTAGAGACTGTCTACCCTAGAGCCTAACCATGTGATTGGAATATATATTTATCATTTTTAGCCTAGGGGTAATTTGGTCATTTTGACTTATTAGAATAAATTGATTAATTATTGGATTGATGGTTGTTGAATTTGACTTTGACTAGTTAAGACCTTGTAGACTATCCTAGAAGCTAACCCTAGCTATGGTGACCCTAGCCTAACTTGAGTTAACCCATTTTAGTCACTTAGAATTTAGTTTTGGAATAGGAGGATTAGGTTTAGTGAAATTAAGTCATGACTTATGGTTTTAGGAAATGACTTATGACTTCATGACTTAAATGATTAGGACTTAAGCCCATGGGCCAATACATAAAACCCTAACCCTAATTAGGACACCCATGGCCGGCCAAACTAGGAGGAGTACCCCTATTTAATGTCATGTTGGTTGTTCTTGCCACTTTTAGTGCTTGACCTAGATTTTAAAGAAAAGGTATTTTCGCCCCTTCCAAAAATCCTAATAAATTCATTTTAACTCCTTCTAAACCCTAGTCTTTTGCATTATGATCTAATTTCTGTGTGTTTACTATTTCTGGAGGTTCATCTCAGTTTTTGGTTCATTTGGAGCTTGGGAGTTGCTATTTGAAATCCTTCCATTTGGGGCTTTCTTGGAGGATTGACACTTGTAACGCCCCAGTCCCAAAATACGTAGGACCAAGTACGTGAACATGCCAGCTGCACATATACGAAGAATACTCCAATATATGGAATCCTCATATATGCACATAAGCTGTAAATAAAATAATCACAGGCCAGAATAACATATCTAATCTCATCACAGCTCAACACATAAGATAATAAAGTCCAAATAAATAAATAAGAGTATCAAAAGATAGCCGGGTGAACATACTCACTCCAAAGAGCTATGAAAAATAGTCTCACAAGATCGGAGTCCAACCCCCGCAAAATAGAAAGAAAATGAGATGTAAAATAATGTCCACTAATGTCTCAAATATAGAATAAACTAGAAATCAGTAGTGTCTGCCTCATCATCGATGTAAGATGGATCTAGAGCCGCTCCGTACTCCTGTGGAAAGTCGTCTAACCCTGGAAAGATAACCACGTCCTCAGGGGACATAGCAAGATACAAGAAAACACCATGCCATATAAACTGTGATAATATAATAGAGAAAAAGGGATGCATGCAATAGGGTGCCTATCAGTTCTACAGTGACAATACAGTTAAGAACAGACCTTCAACGCATGGGTATCTGGCTCAGTAGCAGTAACTCAGGTATGGCCCCATCAGGATACTAGGGACCTCAAAGCATAACATTCCTCGAATGTCAGAGGCCAGCAGTATCAGTAATAGGAAAGTGCATAAGGACCCATACATTAAGGACACTGTTCTCCCCACCCAATGCCTAGTAGGGTCACATCTATGACTCATGAACCTCTAGTAACTGCCAAGTCTTCTAGCATGCAATTCTATTGGCAGTTACTCCTATCCGTCGCACGCTCCATACGTATCAGTGGCCAGCCGACTACGCGGATACGTGTCCTACATGTGACTCACAACATGTGGTAAAGCAAGTGTCAAGGCCGTATGAGATATACCAATATCTCAATATCAATGGGTGGTCACTAGACTAAGTCATCGCAAGAAAATAAATAAAGCGAGAAAAATGACCGATAGAGTCGCTTGCACCCAAGTGTGACTTGGACGCACAGTTTAAATATCAAAGAAAATGTTAAAAATAACAATTGAAAATAAAAAGTATAATAATCACAGAGTAAGGTGGCAAGGTATCTTGCCTGCAGCACGAGAAGGGCAAATCCAAGTGTAGCAAGTGTCAGCACCAAAACTCACAAATCACAGATGACTCCAAACGCTGAAATAAATATCAAAAATGATCTCGATAAAGAAGATATACCTAGGAAACGCCTGTCCAAAAGTCAAATTCTGGAACAGGGAGAAAATCGTAATTTCGGGTCAAAACGATGTCCGCCGTTGGACTCGCTTTGCACCGAAACGCGTGCCAAAGTCTATGGTCTCTAAAGTCATCAAACTATATGTCTACGGTTTCGGTTTGAGGAGAGGAACTCAATGGTATGTCCAGTTTTGGATTCCGAGGAGCCGTGCACAAAATCGCCCGTTTGAGTGGGTCGCGGGCCTGCCAAAAATGGGTTCTGATTCGACCTTCTCAGAATCGAACCAAACTTGGCATGCAGGACCAGAATTTTGATCCGGACCTATTGGCATAAGTTTCGTCTCGATTCGACGACTGTACACAAAATTATAGGCAAGTTTGCAAAATGCCGATACGGGGGTATCTCGACGGATACGCGTTGATTTCGTCGCGCACACGCGACGAAACTGAGTTCCGTCAGTTCCCACATGTCTGCAACGTCCATACGCGCCTTTCGATGCATATAGTACGCGATCACGTCGCCCAGTTTGTTGGGGCGTACGTCGTATCATGGAAATTTCAGAATTTTTGTGATTTAGAAACCAGTTTTTCCGACAACTTCACATACAGATTTCTTCCTACATATTAACCGAAACTTCGATCCAAAAGTTGCGTTCTACTCTTGGTTATATTGTTAACGACTGTTTTCAATTAGTTTCTGAAAACTCTCGACCTACAGGTCGGAATCGGGCTTCTAAGTTGGGTTTTGGAACTGGATTAAAACTCTGCTTTACACGGTTTTTTGGGCAACTTTGCCTCGATTTTTCGAGCAAACCCTTGGGGTTCCCAGGATTCTATTAGAAGTGGTTTGAAGATGGTTATGTGGTCGTTACCTAGGAGGCGACGGATCGAGAAATTATTGTAAAACATGGGAGAAATACATCTCGAAAATTGTACCTGGAACGTACGAAATCAGTGGAGCCTTCTTTGCTCGACCGTCGGGTTAGGGCTCTCCGCGGCGGTGTGGTGGTTGACCGGCGCCTGGGGTGTGCGCGGGGAGTCGGCGGCCTTGGGGTCGAGGTGGAGAGGATATGGGAATTATGGAGGGTTAGGGTTTGGTTTTCAGGAGCGGTTCAATATATGCTGTCGCCGCTGCTATGCTATTTCTATTTTTAATAGGAAGAAAATACATGGGGCTCGGGTTTGGAGCAATGTAGCTGCTGCATGCTTAGCCCGAAAGGTATTAGGACTAGGTGGGGTCGGCGTTTAGCTAAGAGCTGCAGCTATTGCTGCTGGGTTTATGCTAAGGGGGTCTCGGACCTGTTATTAGGGGCGTCGGTCCTGGTTGTATTGCAGCTTCAGCTGCTGTTGACTTTGCATTAGTGGGGTCGGGCCCCACCCCTTCGCAGCTTGCTGCTGCTGTGGGGCTCGGCCACCACTCACTTTTCTTTTCTTTTTTTTTTCTAATTATATAATACTTATACATATAAATAAATAAATAAATAAATATATATATATATATATATATATATATATATATATATCATTTAAGCTACAAAAAATGTCTAAAAATTACAATAAATTCCTAAAAAATCCTAGATTTTATTATACTCCTTATTAAATAGGAATACGCACATGCACGTATATAATAATATATACACACACATACATTAATTATGCTATTAAACTAGTAGTAAATAAATCCATAATTAATGAAATGCTTAACGAAAATTAATTTAAATTATAAAAATCAATTATAAATTATGGAGGTTTACATCCTACCCAACTTAAAGAAAATTTCGTCCTCGAAATTAAACTAATGTCGGGGGATCGATGCAATGCAAGGAATATAATGGTACTTAATATGCAAGACGTACCTTCGCCTTCGAACAACTGTGGGTAGCGATTACGGATGTCGTCCTCGCGCTCCCAAATAGACTCCCCTGGCGAGTGATGCTTTCATGCCACTAGAACCAATGGAATAGATTGATTCCGTAACACCTTCACTCGGCGATCGAGGATACCTACTGGTTGCTCTTCGTACGACAAACTCGGTCCAACTATGATCTCGGCGATCGAGGATACCTACTGGTAGTCACAGGCCCTGCAGCTATCCAGGTTATCCAGGCAATCATTATAGTGACAATCTGGAGAGTACAATGCATTATAGTGACAATAGAGTTCAATTATTTAAGTGACAATGGTGGGTGCCCCACATAACAGTGGGCTGGAAATGTGCCCTACTCGTCGGCAGGCTACAAGTCTAATCATTTGCGGCCGAGATAACGGGATCGCCTGTAACTGGGGAACATCTCTTCATGACTAGTGAATTATACTAATTAATAACCTTAGTCCAATTCAGTAGGTACTCCTGACCGTGGTACTCAGGAGTCTCCTCCTAGACATGATGTAAGACATGACTGGATTATTTGTACAAGCACAATCGCCCACTACGGGTCACTGTCGTGTTATGCTAGTTCCTTGTCATACCATGCCATGTACAATAGTCATTCCAAACATATTAAGTAAAATCAAGTTCATGACAAAAGTGCAGGCTGCGCTAAAGAGCGCAGGCCGAGAGAGGGGATGCGTAGTCCAGCACTGCGCTAAAAAGTGCAGGCTGCAGGCTGCTACTCCAGGCCGAGAAGAACACCAAGAATTCAAATTTTCATATCTTTGTCAAATCAAAGCCAAATCTAGATTTTCAAAGTTCTAACTTGAGTAAAATTGAATTCTCTTCCACATGGAAGCATCAAAACCCACAAAAATCCAACCAAAATAGATCAAAACCATGTAAATCCGAAAATAGTTAAAACCTAGATCTAGAACAATGGAGACTCCAAATCACAAAATGTCAAGCACTAATGTTGATCACCATGGCCTAATCTAGCTAATGGACAAATAAAAAGGGGTTCTCATATGGTGGCAAGGTGCACTTGCCTATGGGTGTTGGTGAGTTGTGTAGAGGAAGGAAGAAGAAGGAGATGGAGAAGTAAATAAAAAAATAAAGAGGAGAGAGAAAAGTAGGTGGAGATTTATGATGGTGGGTTGTGGTGGAATGAGGGTGGAGTGTAGGTTAAAGTGCTCCTATGCATTTTAAACCAAACCAAACCAAATCAAACCAATTCTCCTCCACAAAATAAAACCAAGCCAAGTCAAAACCCATTTTACGGGAAAACCCAAAATCTGCAAGTCGAGCCAGAAATACAATTACAGGCCAGAATCTGAGAAAATAAAATACAGGTTCATGATACATGCAGGCTTAACCAAAAATACGTATTCAGAATATGGGTGTTACAACTCTACCCACCTTAAAAGAATTCCGTCCTCGGAATTTAAATCAAGATGCTTAGAGATGTAAGAGCCCGTATTACTAATCACCAATAAGCTACACTAAGCAAACAATCAAACAATCATACATGCAAGCAATGGATGGGAAACATAAGGCATAAGGAAGACATTATACCTTACGAGTCAAACAGGTCGGGATATCGTGATCGGATGTCATCCTCACACTCCCACATTTGACTTCCCCAAAGAGTGATGAACTCAAGCAACACGAACTAAACTGATAGTCTTGCGCTTGAGGTCTCTCTCTTTGGTCAAACAGGGACACGGGCCTTTCCTCATACGAAAAGGTTGGTACCAATAACCGTTTTCGAATGATCTGGGACATGGCTCGGACCCGGGATGTACCGTTGTAATTAGGATACATGAAATACGTCATGTACCCCGCATAATGACGGTAGAAAAGCAAGATGAGAGAAAACATATACCTCTCGGTCGATTCTGAACCTGAGCCTGGGCTAGGGCAAACTGCCGCGGGTTCTGTTGCTGGAAAGTCTGGGCCTGAGTCGGCAATGGACCCGGGAACGGGAGCTGTTGTTGCTGGTGAACTGGAGCTGGTACTGGTTCTGGTGCTGGTGCTGGTCCCCTAACCGAGGGACTAGATACTGTCGATGCTGAATCAACTCTAAAAGGGCAGGACCCTACCCTATGATCCGGTGCTCCACACAATAAACACAATCCTAGCGCCTTGCGACACTCCGCTACCACGTGTCCAGGCTTCCCACAATAAGAACAGCCTACGGCGGAAGACTGTGCTTGCTTCTGTTTCTGCTGAGGGTACGTCGGGGTTGAGTGCTGAACCGAAGTCACTGAGGCCGTCCGCCTCGGAGCTCCAATAGTCAAAGCCCTGGCTGTCGGGGCTGGGGCTGAAGACTGATTCATCTGACTATGAGACCGCTTCCGACCTCCGGTCCTGTCCTGTCACGCCCCAGAACCAGAATACTGGAGAGCGGGGGCGTACATAGCCAGCTACGTATATTGAAGTGCAACCCACCTCGCTATACGGTCACGGCTGTCTAGATACATGAGGGTTTAACTACAAGCCAACAGTCTTCTATGGTCATGAACAAGCCTATTATCTCAATCACAAGCAAGTAATAGTAGTTACAAGATGTCAGAGCACCAAATATATAATAGCAAGGCGTCCCATACATTACATATTGGATGATCATGAAGCTAGTCGTACAAAATGTCAGGACTAGCAAGAGTTCAGTCATACATGATCAACCCTAGGATCTGTCAATCATGTTACAGCCCGTAGGCAGACAGTAAATAAAGGACAATCGAGCTAACACGTGTTCGTCGGCTAAACGCCTCAAAAGAATAATTTTACAATAAAGTGGGAGGACAAAAAAAACCCACTCGTTGCCAGGGTTACGCCTGGTGGTCACCATCTGGCTGGATAGTAGGTAGATCCTCTGGTGCTGCTCCGATATCTGGCCACACAAAACCAGCTGGGTCAGACCCCAGAAAGAGCAAGTGACACAAAGGAGGCTTCACTTAGGAACTAAAACCAGCATATCACAAATAAATAGTAAAGGTAATTAAAAGATAGTGATAATAGCTGAGATAACTATAATATATTGAACACGGAGAAACCATTCAAGTAGCCAGACTGCAACCCTTAAACCAAACAAGGACCGGGGTTGCAATCCTTCGCCTGAATAGAAACCCGCCTCAATTACTATTGATAAGGTAACAAGACAATAAACGAAGAGAGGACACAGAACTGCTCCGGAAGCCAGGTTACAACCCTTAAACCAAACAAGGACCGGGGTTGTAACCCTTCGCCTGAACAGAACTGGACCCCTGATCTTTATTGTTAAGGCCAGTATAAATAATCATGGTATTGAAGTAAAGGTAAAACATGACGAGCATGACAGGGGGTTACAATAAGACAATAAACGAAGAGAGGACACAGAACTGCTCCGGGAGCCAGGTTACAACCCTTAAACCAAAAAAGGACCGGGGTTGTAACCCTTCGCCTGAACAGAACTGGACCCCTGATCTTTATTGTTAAGGCGGGCACAATAAGCAGGACGATATATGATAAGATAACCATGGAACTATTCAGATAGCCAAGTTACAACCCTTAAACCAAACAAGGACCGGGGTTGTAACCCTTCATCTGAACAGAACTTGGTATCCCATCATTTATCGATACAAGAAATCATGTCCTGATACAATCTTATATAGGATCAGGATAAGACTAAGCTGGAATAAACTTCATCCAATCAATCACGGCCAATCAAGAGTACGGCTTGATATTTTTAACTAACTAGGGTTATCACAGGCCTAGTTACTAGCAAGATGCAATGAGATTATCCCAACAGCCACAAGCCCTGCAGACCATCCAGGTTATCCGGGTCGAATGTCCGTTATGAAGAATGCAACACGTAACTGTGTGCTGGAAATGTGCCCTACTCGTCGGTAGGCTACAAATCCGTTAGTGCGTCCAGATAACGGGATTGCCTGTAGCTGGGAATCTCTTCATGACTACTGAATCATTCTAGTTAATTAGCCTTAGTCAATTTCAGTAGGTACCCCTGACCGTGGTACTCAGGGATCCCCATCCTAGACATGATGCAAGATAGTACCAGTTTATTACAAACACAATCGCCCACGGTGTCCAGGTATTTCATACTTGTCATGTCATTTTACTTGTCAAGAGTGCGCCACAGCGAGCCACTATCGTGTTCTATTCTTACATTATCATGAATGAGAAAGATTGTATAAAATAACTAATAACATATTCTTGAAGCCAAGGAAAAGATCTACAACTTTCATGTTTTAAGTTTTTCAAAATTCTAGCTACAAAATAACTTAAACAGGCAAAAACAGTGAATTCCTGCACAAATCGGCGCATGGGATTCCTGCACAAATCGGCGCATGGGATTCCTGTACAAATCGGCGCATGGGATTCCTGCGCAAATCGGCGCATGAGATTCCTGCACAAATCGGCGCATGGGATTCCTGTACAAATCGGTGCATGAGGCACAAATCGGCGCATGAGATTCCTGCCCAAATCGGCGCATGAGATTCCTGCACAATCGGCGCATGAGATTTCTGCACAAATCGGCGCATGAGATTTCTGCACAAATCGGCGCATGAGATTTCTGCACAAATCGGCGCATGAGAAACTCACGTTGCGTCTTCAATACATGCGCGTAGCGCATGACACGCTCGGAGTTAAGGGATGCGTTACCGGGACTTCACGGCGCATGGCCTCCCGGGCGCATGGGGTTCCCGGCGCATGGGGTTTCATCGTCCCCAAATAGCAAGTTCAGCCATGAAAGTTCCGAAAACTTGTAATGGCCATAACTTGCTCATCCGGAGTCGAAATCAAGCGAAACAAAAGCCAAAACTGCATGAAATTGAATTCTCTACAATATAAAACCATTAGTTTTCGAAAATAACCAAGTTTTAGAGATCAAAACCAAGAAAACTAAACAAGAAGGAACTTAAAACTTAGATCTACAAAAATATAACCATCAAAACCGAAAACTTCCAGTTCTAAAGAGGCTTAGAATCTAGTAAGGAAGAGAATGGAACAATAAAACATGAGATCCATCATGAAGCAAGTTTGCACTTGCCTAAGCTCTCTCTCTCTCTCTCTTTCCTGGTAGGTGTAGAAGTAAATGTGGAGAAGAAGAAGAATAATGAAGAGAGAGAAAGAGGAGGGGTTAATAAATGGGGATGGTGGTGGTAGGTAGGGGTTCTACCCTTGGTTCATGATGAACCAAGGCAACCCAAGCCTAGCCGAACCAACCCAAAACAAACCGAGCCAAGCCAAGAGATATGCAATACAAAATAAAATACGTACACGTATTCCAAGATACGTAATACGAACTACAGGCATTACAACTCTACCCACCTTAAAAGAATTCTGTCCTCGAAATTTAATCAAGAGGCTAGAATTACAAGGACAAGCTATAATAATCGTAAGCTATAACAAGCAGTCTATCATGCAGTCATTTATTCAAGCAAGGAATTGAAAGCATAAGGCATAAGGAAGACATTATACCTTACGAGTCAAACAGGTCGGGATATCGCGATCGGATATCATCCTCACGCTCCCACGTTGACTCACCCAAAGAGTGATGACCCCAAGCAACACGGACTAAACTAATAGTCTTGTTCTCAAGTATCTTCTCTCTTCGGTCCAATATAGACACGGGCCTCTCCTCATACGAAAGGTTGGTACCAATAACCAATTCCGAATAATCCAGGATGTGGCTCGGGTCCGGGATATACCGTCGTAGTTGAGATACATGGAATACGTCATGTACCTCACGTAGCGACGGTGGAAGAGCAAGACGATAGGATACATCACCTACTCGCTCCAGAATATCGAACGGGCCTATATACCTAGGACTAAGCTTTCTCCGTACGCCGAAACGAATGATACCACGGATAGGCGAAATCCTCAGGAATACATGGTCGCCGACCGAGAATTCAAGGGGTCGCCGATGGGAATCGGCCCAATGACGCTGGCGATCTTGGACAACTCGAAGATGATCTCTGACTTTTCTGACCACTTCAACGGTCTGAGCAATCATTTCCGGACCAAGCATCTGCCTCTCTCCAACATCATCCCAGGCTAGCGGGGATCGACACTTCCTACCATACAGCGCCTCGAACAGCGCCATCCGGATACTGGCCTGGAAACTGTTGTTGTACGAGAACTCCACCAGGTGCA
The DNA here is from genome assembly GCA_029216955.1 of Iris pallida. Lineage (NCBI taxonomy): Eukaryota > Viridiplantae > Streptophyta > Magnoliopsida > Asparagales > Iridaceae > Iris > Iris pallida. The sequence goes on along the minus strand of JANAVB010020597.1, from coordinate 1,763,314 downwards.
CATGATCTTCCCACGAACCACCGAAGTCGACTGTACATGACCGCAACATATCTTCAAGAGTCTGGATCGTACGCTCCGACTGGCCATCTGTCTGCGGGTGATAAGCTGAACTGAACTGGAGGTGAGTTCCCAAACTTTCTTGCAAGCTACGCCAAAAGTGCGACGTAAATCTTGAATCTCTATCTGAATTGATACTGACTGGTACACCGTGCAACCTGACAATCTGCCGGAGATACATCTCTGCTAGCTGAGCCGTCGACTGACCAACTCTGAACGGGAGAAAGTGAGCCACCTTCGTGAGCCTGTCTATGACAACCCAAATAGCGTCTCTGCCAGCCGGGGATCTAGGCAATCCAGTCACAAAATCTATGGTTATATGCTCACATTTCTACTCAGGAATCGGCAATGGTTGAAGTAGTCCAGCTGGTCTCTGATGTTCAGCCTTAACTTGTTGGCAGACTAAACATCGAGAGACAAACCGGGCTATCTCCCTCTTCATGCCATTCCACCAAAAGTGCTGACGGATATCACGGTACATCTTCGTACCGCCGGGATGAATGGAATACTGCGAACTATGAGCCTCTGTCATGATCTCCTGTCTGATATCTCCACTGGGTACATAAAGACGCTTCCCATGTCGAAGTGTACCGTCTTCATGGATACATAACTCTGGTCTTCGTCCTGCCTCACACTCTGCTCTGAGTCGCTGAAGCTTGAAATCTGCTGACTTTGCCATCCGGATCCTCTCGACTATAATGGACTGAACTTGTATGCTGGCCATCAATGCCACACTGGAAGGAAGGACAACTTCTATACCCATCTTCTGAAGATCGGCTAACAGCTCTGGTTGCGCTGTTAGGAAATAAACTTCGGCTCTCCTGCTCAATGCATCCGCAACGACGTTGGCCTTCCCAGGATGATACTGCAAGTTAACATCATAATCCACAAGTAGCTCTAGCCATCTCCTCTGACGCATGTTAAGATCCTTCTGGGTGAAAACATACTTCAGGCTCTTGTGGTCGGTGAAAATCTCCACCCTATCTCCGTACAAATAGTGTCTCCACAACTTAAGTGCAAACACTACTGCTGCCAGCTCCAAGTCATGGGTTGGGTAACTCTTCTCATGATCACGAAGTTGTTGTGACGCATAAGCTATTACCTTCCCATGCTGCATCAGAACACATCCTAAACCTCTGCCAGAAGCATCACAATACACTGAGAATCCTCCGGTCCCATCTGGAAGCGTGAGAATAGGAGCCGTCATTAAGCCTCGCTTCAACTTCTCAAAGGAATCCTGACATTCCGCTGTCCAAGCAAACTGCACATCCTTGCGAGTCAACTGGGTCAAGGGCGCTGAGATCCGAGCAAAGTCCGAAACAAATCGCCGGTAGTAGCCGGCCAATCCAAGAAAGCTGTGAACTTCTGCAACCGTACTGGGCACTGGCCATGTCTCAATGGCCACAATCTTCTGGGGATCCACTTCTACTCCTTCTCGGGTGATGATATGGCCCAAGTACGAAATGCGATCGAGCCAGAACTCGCACTTACTAAACTTGGCATACAACTGGTGCTCTCTGAGAATCTGGAGGACAATTCTGAGATAATGCTCATGCTCCGCCTCACTCTTACTGTAGACCAGGATGTCGTCTAGGAACACAATCACGAACTGATCCAAATAAGGCATGAAGATACGATTCATGAGATCCATGAATACTGCCGGCGCATTGGTTGCTCCAAATGGCATCACAAGGAACTCCCAATGCCCATATCTCGATCTGAACGCTGTCTTCGGGATGTCCTGCTCTCTGACTCTAATCTGATGGTATCCTGACCGCAAGTCGATCTTCGAGAATACTGCTGCCCCCTTGAGTTGATCAAACAAGTCATCTATCCTCGGGAGAGGGTATCTGTTCTTGATTGTCACTGAGTTTAAGGTACGATAATCTACACATAATCTGGACGTACCATCCTTCTTTTTTACAAGAAGCATCGGGGCTCCCCAAGGTGATCTACTAGCACGAATGAATCCCTTGGTTCTAAGTTCTTCAATCATCTTATACAATATCTCTAGCTCTGATGGCGCCATCCTGTAGACTCTCTCTGACACTGGAGCTGTCCCGGGAATCAAGTCGATAGTAAACTCGATCTCTCGTTCTGGCGGCATCCCTGGAAGCTCTTCGGGGAAAACATCTGGAAACTCTTCGACTATCCGAGGTAACTGTACTGCTGCTACTGCCATCCGCAACACTGGAGGAGAAGGTTCAACTTCGCCTCGGGAGAAGGAAACTCTGGCTCGCCTGGAATGCTAAAAATAACCCTGCCAATGTGGCAGTCTATCCTAGCATACTGGTCCCTCAACCAATCCATCTCTAAGACCACATCATAATCGGCCATCGGAAACTCTATCAATCTAGCGAAGAATTCTCTACCGCTAACTACGATCCGACACGAGAAAAATACTCTATCTACTCCCACAAGTCCGTTACCAGTAAGTATATTGAGCCTTACTGATAATGACTCGGGCTCCAGTCCTACCCGTGTCGCGAATCGTGCAGACATAAATGAATGCGAGGCACCAGAATCAAATAATACTGAAGCTGGGAAGGTGTTGACGAGAATAGTACCTGCTACTACCTCACCTGGTGCTACTCCTTCCTCTTCCATGGTCAAGGCCAGCACTTGACTATGTCCTCTGGGTGCGGGTCCCCTCTGCTGAAAATTTCTCTGCCTGCTCTGGATTAAGGCTTGGGCTTGGGCATACTGCTGCGGCCTCTGCTGCTGGAATGCCTGGGCCTGCGTCGGCAATAGCCTCAGAAATGGGTACTGCAGCTGCTGCTGCTGCTGGACTGGTGCTGGTCCTCTAACTGAAGGACTAGAAAAAGTTGATGATGAACTCCCCCTGTTCGGACAGTTCCCAACCCTGTGGTCCGGGACACCACAAACCAAGCACAAACCTGTGCTCTGCGACATTCTGATACCACATGCCCTGGCTTCCCGCAGTGTGAACATCCCACTACGGAAGACTGCTTCTGCTTCTGCTGCTGAGGGTGCGTCGGGGTGGAATATTGAACCGACGTCACTGAGGCCGCCCGCCTCGGAGCTCCAATAGTTAAAGCCCTGGCTGCCGGGGCTGGTGCTGATGACTGATTCATCTGGCCGTGAGATCGCTTCCGACCTCCGGTCCTATCCACGATCCTCTGGGAGGTATATTCATGCCTCCTAGCTGCTCTCAATACTGCATCAAAAGTCTGATGCTCAAACTGCTCCACTGCCAACAAGATCTCTAAATGGAGCCCCTGCTGGAACCGCTGGGCTCTATTGAACTCGGTTGCTACCAAGGTGGGAGCAAACCGACTAAGTCTCGAAAACTTGGTCGTATATCCATCGACCGTCCTGCCCATCTGCTTCAGATTGGTGAACCTCGTCTGTAGATCGTACCGAGCGACAGCATCGAAGTACTTGGTCTGGAATCTCTCCCTGAATACTGCCCATGAAATAGGGGCCACTAATCCGTCGGCCTGTGCTGCCCACCAGCTGCGGGCAAGATCCAATAGCTGCAGCCGCACTACGGCCACCTTCTCGGTTTCTGGAGTCCTGGCTGCTTCTAGAATAACCTCTGTGTCCTGAAGCCATGCATCTGCAGCGATCGCATCTTCACTGCCGTCGAAGAAGGGAGGGTTCAAGCGCTTGAAGCTGTTGGCCGCGCTATTACCCTGATGACCTCCTCTGGTCAAAGCGTCTGCCACCGCCTGGTGCAAGGCATCTCCTCGCCGATCCTGGGAAGCTAATAGCGTCCTGATGAGACCCACCAAAGTGCCATCATCATGCTCTGCTGGCTGGACGGGCTGAACTGGTGGTTCTTCTTCGGTGGGCACGACTCTGGAGGCTACTCCTGAATGCTGGGCTTGATCTCCAGGTTGCTGCTGGTCCGCGGGAGGTGCTCCGCCTTGCTGATCGGCAGGTCCAGGAATAATGCCGCTGAAGAAGACGACATAGGGAACAATAAGGAAGGACCAGGACAGATCAACGATACAAGCATGTGATCAGGTCAAGATTTTCATGGATCAAGAGGATACGAGTAGAGATCAAGGAAGAGTACTGATTGAGACATCTATTCGGTAAACCCTCACATATCTTGATTTACAAGACCTGCATGGGCCACTACTAAAACCATGTCACGCCCCAGAACCAGAATACTGGAGAGCGGGGGCGTACATAGCCAGCTACGTATATTGAAGTGCAACCCACCTCGCTATACGGTCACGGCTGTCTAGATACATGAGGGTTTAACTACAAGCCAACAGTCTTCTATGGTCATGAACAAGCCTATTGTCTCAATCACAAGCAAGTAATAGTAGTTACAAGATGTCAGAGCACCAAATATATAATAGCAAGGCGTCCCATACATTACATATTGGATGATCATGAAGCTAGTCGTACAAAATGTCAGGACTAGCAAGAATTCAGTCATACATGATCAACCCTAGGATCTGTCAATCATGTTACAGTCCGTAGGCAGACAGTAAATAAAGGGCAATTGAGCTAACACGTGCTCGTCGGCTAAACGCCTCAAAAGAATAATTTTACAATAAAGTGGGAGGACAAAAAGAAACCCACTCGTTGCCAGGGTTACGCCTGGTGGTCACCATCTGGCTGGATAGTAGGTAGATCCTCTGGTGCTGCTCCGATATCTGGCCACACAAAACCAGCTGGGTCAGACCCCAGAAAGAGCAAGTGACACAAAGGAGGCTTCACTTAGGAACTAAAACCAGCATATCACAAATAAATAGTAAAGGTAATTAAAAGATAGTGATAATAGCTGAGATAACAATAATATATTGAACACGGAGAAACCATTCAAGTAGCCAGACTGCAACCCTTAAACCAAACAAGGACCGGGGTTGCAATCCTTCGCCTGAATAGAAACCCGCCTCAATTACTATTGATAAGGTAACAAGACAATAAACGAAGAGAGGACACAGAACTGCTCCGGAAGCCAGGTTACAACCCTTAAACCAAACAAGGACCGGGGTTGTAACCCTTCGCCTGAACAGAACTGGACCCCTGATCTTTATTGTTAAGGCCAGTATAAATAATCATGGTATTGAAGTAAAGGTAAAACATGACGAGCATGACAGGGGGTTACAATAAGACAATAAACGAAGAGAGGACACAGAACTGCTCCGGGAGCCAGGTTACAACCCTTAAACCAAAAAAGGACCGGGGTTGTAACCCTTCGCCTGAACAGAACTGGACCCCTGATCTTTATTGTTAAGGCGGGCACAATAAGCAGGACGATATATGATAAGATAACCATGGAACTATTCAGATAGCCAAGTTACAACCCTTAAACCAAACAAGGACCGGGGTTGTAACCTTTCATCTGAACAGAACTTGGTATTCCATCATTTATCGATACAAGAAATCATGTCCTGATACAATCTTGTATAGGATCAGGATAAGACTAAGCTGGAATAAACTTCATCCAATCAATCACGGCCAATCAAGAGTACGGCTTGATACTTTTAACTAACTAGGGTTATCACAGGCCTAGTTACTAGCAAGATGCAATAAGATTATCCCAACAGCCACAAGCCCTGCAGACCATCCAGGTTATCCAGGTCGAATGTCCGTTATGAAGAATGCAACACGTAACTGTGTGCTGGAAATGTGCCCTACTCGTCGGTAGGCTACAAATCCGTTAGTGCGCCCAGATAACGGGATTACCTGTAGCTGGGAATCTCTTCATGACTACTGAATCATTCTAGTTAATTAGCCTTAGTCAATTTCAGTAGGTACCCCTGACCGTGGTACTCAGGGATCCCCATCCTAGACATGATGCAAGACAGTACCAGTTTATTACAAACACAATCGCCCACGGTGTCCAGGTATTTCATACTTGTCATGTCAGTTTACTTGTCAAGAGTGCACCACAGCGAGCCACTATCGTGTTCTATTCTTACATTATCATGAATGAGAAAGATTGTATAAAATAACTAATAACATATTCTTGAAGCCAAGGAAAAGATCTACAACTTTCATGTTTTAAGTTTTTCAAGATTCTAGCTACAAAATAACTTAGACAGACAAAAACAGTAAATTCCTACACAAATCGGCGCATGAGATTCCTGCACAAATCGGCGCATGGGATTCATGTACAAATCGGCGCATGGGATTCCTGTGCAAATCGGCGCATGAGATTCCTGCACAAATCGGCGCATGGGATTCCTGCACAAATCGGCGCATGAGATTCCTGCACAAATCGGCGCATGAGATTCCTGCACAATCGGTGCATGAGATTTCTGCACAAATCGGCACATGAGATTTCTGCACAAATTGGCGCATGAGATTTCTGCACAAATCGGCGTATGAGAAACTCACGTTGCGTCTTCAATACATGCGCGTAGGGAACCTACGCGCATGACACGCTCGGAGTTAAGGGATGCGTTGCCGGGACTTCACGGCGCATGGCCTCCCGGCGCATGGCCTCCCGGGCACATGGGGTTCCCGGCGCATGGGGTTTCATCGTCCCCAAACAGCAAGTTCAGCCATGAAAGTTCCGAAAACTTGTAATGGCCATAACTTGCTCATCCGGAGTCGAAATCAAGCGAAACAAAAGCCAAAACTGCATGAAATTGAATTCTCTACAACATAGAACCATTAGTTTTCGAAAATAACCAAGTTTTAGAGATCAAAACCAAGAAAACTAAACAAGAAGGAACTTAAAACTTAGATCTACAAAAATATAACCATCAAAACCGAAAACTTCTAGTTCTAAAGAGGCTTAGAATCTAGTAAGGAAGAGAATAGAACAATAAAACATGAGATCCATCATGAAGCAAGTTTGCACTTGCCTAAGCTCTCTCTCTCTCTCTCTCCTTCCTGGTAGGTGTAGAAGTAAATGTGGAGAAGAAGAAGAATAATGAAGAGAGAGAAAGAGGAGGGGTTAATAAATGGGGATGGTGGTGGTAGGTAGGGGTTCTACCCTTGGTTCATGATGAACCAAGGCAACCCAAGCCTAGTCGAACCAACCCAAAACAAACCGAGCCAAGCCAAGAGATATGCAATACAAAATAAAATACGTACACGTATTCCAAGATACGTAATACGAACTACAGGCATTACATGTCCACTATTCTCTGGGAGGTATACTCGTGCCTCCTTGCTGCTCGCAACACCGCATCATAGGTCTGATGCTCGAACTGTTCTACTGCCAATATAATCTCTAGGTGAAGTCCTTGCTGGAACCTCTGTGCTCTGTCAAACTCGGTTGCCACCAAGGTGGGAGCAAACCGACTGAGTCTGGAAAACTCGGCCGCATATCCGTCGACCGTCCTCCCCATCTGCTTAAGATTACTGAACCTGGTCTGCAAGTCATACCGAGCCACTGCATCATAATACTTGGTCTGGAACTTTTTGCTGAACACTGCCCAGGGGACAGGTGTTGTCAATCCCACTGCTTGTGCGGCCCACCAACTGCGGGCTAGATCCAATAACTGTAGGCACACCACAGCCACCTTCTCGTCTTCTGGAGTCTTCGCGGCTTCGAGAATCACCTCTATATCTTGTAGCCAAGCATCGGCAGCAATGGCATCCTCGCTGCCATCGAAGAATGGAGGGTTCAGGCATTTAAAACTGTTGACCGCACTGTTCCCTCGGGGTCCACTTCTATTCAGAGCATCCTCCACTGCCTGGTGCAAGGCATCGCCTTTACGATCCTGGGAAGCTAACAATGATCTGATGAGACCCACCAAAGTACCATCATCAGGATCTGCAGGCCGGACTGGCTGAACTGGCGGCTCTCCTCCAGTAGGTACGACTCGGGAGGCTGCTCCTGAGTGTTGGGCCTGATCTTCTGGTTGCTGCTGGTCCACGGGAGGTGATCCGCCTTGCTGATCGGCAGGTCCAGGTTCAATGCCGCTGAAGAAGACGACATGGGAACAATAAGGAAGGACCAGGACAGATCAATGATTACAAACATGTGATCAGGACAAGAATTTTAGGAATCAAGAGGACACGAGCAGAGATCAAATACGAGTACCGATTGAGACATCTATTTGGTAAACCCTCACACATCTTGATTAACAAGACCTGCATGGGCCACCACTTAAACCATGTCACGCCCCAGAACCAGAATACTGGAGAGCGGGGGCAGACATAGCCAGCTACGTATAATGAAATAGAATCCATCTCACCATACGGTCACGGCTGTCTAGATATGTGAGGGTTTATCTACAAGCCATCAGCCTCTTAAGGTCATGAATTATCCTATTGTCTCAATCTCAACCAACTAATAATAATCACAAGATATCAGACCATCAAATATACAATTGTAAGGCGTCCCAAACATTATATATCCAGATGATCATGAAGCTAGTCGTACAAAATGTAAGGACTAGCAAGAGTTAAGTCATACATGATCAACCTCGAGTTGCCAATCATGATTACAGCCCGTAGGCAGTCAGTAAATAAAGTTGCAAACGAGCTAACACTTGCTCGGCGGCTAAACGCCTCAAAAGAATATTTTTACAAGGGAGTGGGAGAGCAAAATAAAACCCACTCGTTGCCCTGGTTACGCCTGGTGGTCACCATCGGGCTGGAAGACAGGTAGATCCTTTGTTGCTGCTCCGGTATCTGGTCATACAAAACCAGCTGGGTCAGACCCCAGAAAGAGCAAGTGCCACAAAGGAGGCCACAAAATGAGAACAAAAGCCAGCAAATTAGCACAATAATATAATTACATAATAAAAGGCAGTAGTTTAAGAAAAGCATGATGGGTAATTATAGAAGACAATCTTGCATAGAATCACTGAAAGATAGGACATATGGAAAAGCATGACAGGATGATATACGATGAGATGACCATGGGACTATTCAGATAGCTAGGTTACAACCCGTAAACCAAACAAGGACCGGGATTGTAACCCTTCGTCTGAACGGAACTTGGTTTCTCTCACCATTTATCGGCAAGATAAATATAAGAAATCAGGTCAAGTAACAATCTGGAGTGACAATCATTATAGTGACAATCGGGAGTGACAATCCTTCAATCATTCTGGTACAATCTTACAATCAATCATTTCTAGACAATACTATACTGGACTAGACTCCATCCAAGCAATCACGGCCAATCATTGCCTACGGCTTTCTACATTAACTAACTAGGGTTATCACAATCTTAGTTACTAGCAAGATGCAATGAGATGCTCCAAGTAGTCACAGGCCCTACAGCTATCCAGGTTATCCAGACAATCATTATAGTGACAATCTGGAGAGTACAATACATTATAGTGACAATAGAGTTCAATTATTTAAGTGACAATGGTGGGTGCCCCACATAACAGTGGGCTGGAAATGTGCCCTACTCGTCGGCAGGCTACAAGTCCAATCATTTGCGGCCGAGATAACGGGATCGCCTGTAACTGGGGAACATCTCTTCATGACTAGTGAATTATACTAATTAATAACCTTAGTCCAATTCAGTAGGTACTCCTGACCGTGGTACTCAGGAGTCCCCTCCTAGACATGATGTAAGACATGACTGGATTATTTGTACAAGCACAATCGCCCACGGTGTCAGGATTAATTATACAGGTCATATCATGTCAGGTAGCCGTCGCAACAGCTATTCAAGATATATCAGGTCAAGTTATCATATCAAGTGTACTAGTCAGGAGTGCGCCACGACGGGCCACTATCAAGTCAGGTTGGTCATGTCAGGAGTGCACCACTACGGGTCACTGTCGTGTTATGCTAGTTTCTTGTCATACCATGCCATGTACAATAGTCATTCCAAACATATTAAGTAAAATCAAGTTCATGACAAAAGGCGTAAGGATATAAAATGAGCGTAAAATATCTAATAAAATATTATTATACAGGACTATAGAAGAGCCAAGCTTAAAGAAAATAAAACTAAATCTCCATAAATGGACAAATTGCGCAAGGGTCCCTGGGGTCGGGTTGCGCAGGAGTCAAGTGCGCCAGGAGCCAACTGCGCAGAGGTGAGCTGCGCAGGATACCAACTGCGCAGGGGTGGATGGCGCAGCAGATGGATTGTGCTGAATCAGGTTGCGCAGGAATGGATGGCGCAGGGTCAGATTGTGCAGGAACGGACTGCGCATGAGCGGACTGCACATGAGCAGACTGCGCATGAACGGACTGCGCATGAGCAGACTGCACATGAGCAGACTGCGCATGAATCCATGAGCACTCGGGTTGAGCGCAGTTCGCCAAGAGATAAACTGCGCGGTCGGCGCTGCGCTAAAGAGCGCAGGCCGAGAGAGGGGATGCGCAGTCCAGCACTGCGCTAAATAGCGCAGGCTGCAGGCTGCTACTCCAGGCCGAGAAGAACACCAAGAACACCAAGAATTTAAATTTTCATATCTTTGTCAAATCAAAGCCAAATCTAGATTTTTAAAGTTCTAACTTGAGTAAAATTGAATTCTCTTCCACATGGAAGCATCAAAACCCACAAAAATCCAACCAAAATAGATCAAAACCATGTAAATCCAAAAATAGTTAAAATCTAGATCTAGAACAATGGAGACTCCAAATCATAAAATGTCAAGCACTAATGTTGATCACCATGGCCTAATCTAGCTAATGGATAAATAAAAAGGGGTTCTCATGTGGTGGCAAGGTGCACTTACCTATGGGTGTTGGTGAGTTGTGTAGAGGAAGGAAGAAGAAGGAGATGGAGAAGTAAATAAAAAAATAAAGAGGAGAGTGAAAAGTAGGTGGGGATTTATGATGGTGGGTTGTGGTGGAATGAGGGTGGAGTGTAGGTTAAAGTGCTCCTATGCATTTTAAACCAAACCAAATCAAACCAATTCTCCTCCACAAAATAAAACCAAGCCAAGTCAAAATCTATTTTACGAGAAAACCCAAAATCTGCAAGTCGAGCCACAAATACAATTACAGGCCAGAATCTGAAAAAATAAAATACAGGTTCATGATACATGCAGGCTTAACCAAAAATACGTATTCAGAATATGGGTGTTACAGCGCTCTACCAATGATGATTGCACTTGAAGGTTGGCTAATACGCCGTCTGCTCCCGGCAATACTACCTCAATACCAAGCTGCTCCAAGTCTCTAATCAACTCCCTCTGTGTAGTCAAGAAGTGTGCCATGGGCTTACGGCTTAATGCGTCTGCCACGACATTAGCCTTGCCCGGATGATAATGAAGCTCGATCTCATAATCCTTCATCAACTCCAACCAACGTCGCTGTCGCATATTCAACTCCTTTTGTGTGAACACGTACTTGAGGCTCTTATGATCAGTGTAGATATCAACCTTCTCACCGTACAAGTAGTGTCTCCATAGCTTCAAAGCAAAGATAACCGCTGCGAGCTCTAGATCGTGGGTCGGATAATTCTTCTCGTGCACTCTCAACTGTCGAGATGCATATGCTACTACCCGACCGTGCTGCATCAATACACATCCTAATCCCTTCCCGGATGCGTCGCTGTAGATCACAAATCCTCTTGGGCCCGATGGTAGTGTCAAGATCGGTGCTGTGGTCAATCGCTTTTTCAACTCGTCAAAAGCGGCTTGACACTCGTCTGTCCATACAAACTCCTGATCCTTGCAAGTCAATCGAGTCATGGGCCCCGCTATTCGAGAGAAATCTTCTACGAACCGTCGGTAGTAACCCGCAAGTTCGAGGAAACTTCTCACTTCAGAAGCTGTTGTAGGAGCGGGCCATGATTTGACTGCTGTGATCTTCTCTAGGTCTACTGATATACCATCACCCGTAACAATATGACCAAGGAATGATACCTCCTTGAGAAAAAAATCACACTTGCTAAGCTTCGCAAAGAGTCTCTCGTTCCTCAATGTTCCCAAAACTATCCGTAGATGCTGCTCATGCTCCTCTTGACTCTTGGAGTAAATTAAGATATCGTCTATAAAGACTACTACAAATTTGTCCAAGTACTGGTGAAAGATCTTGTTCATTAAATTCATAAAAACTGCGGGAGCATTGGTCAAACCGAAAGGCATGACCAAGAACTCATAGTGTCCATACCTCGATCGAAAGGCCGTCTTGGCAATATCTTCCTTTCGAACCTTCAATTGGTGATAGCCCGATCGTAAGTCAATCTTGGAGAATACTTTTGCTCTACTCAGTTGATCGAATAGATCGTCTATACGCGGCAAGGGATACTTGTTCTTCACCATTACCGTATTCAACGCTCTGTAGTCAATACACATGCGCACTGTCCCGTCTTTCTTAGGCATAAAAAGAATGGGTGCTCCCCATGGTGACATACTAGCACGAATAAATCCCTTCTCTAATAAGTTATCAATCTGCGTCTTCATCTCTACCAACTCCTTGGGTGCTAGATGATATACTCGGGATGAAATAGGCTCGGCTCCGGGAATAAGCTCAATAGAAAACTCAATATCTCGGTCAGGTGGTAGTCCTGGCAACTCCTCGGGGAATACATCCACGAACTCGGTGATAATAGGGTGCTGAGGGGTGTCATGCATCATCATATGAGTCCCCGCTGTGGGTGCCTCACAACTATCTCCGTCTTCTTTGGTGAACTCAAACTCTGCCGTATTCGGTGGTCTAAAGATAATACTGCTCCTATGGCAGTCTATGAGAGCGAAATGCTGGCTCAACCAGTCCATTCCAAGAACCACATCAAATGTCGGCATAGGGAATACAAGAAGTCGTGCCACCATCTCTCTACCATTTATCACTACAGGACAAAGTCTACAAACACCACTAACAGGTACAACTCCTCCTCCAGTGAGGATTTTAACATTCTTAGCTAAAGGTGTAATGGGAATACTGTGTCTCATGGCAAAACTAGTGGCTATAAATGAATGTGTAGCTCCAGTATCGAATAATGTAATAGCAGGAAAAGATGCAACTAGAACCATACCTGCTATGACCACTGCCTCTGTCTCTACATTCTCAACAGCTAGAGAGAATGCCTTTCCTTGGTTCTGTCCTGGGCCTTGAGCTCTGGCCTTGTTGTACTGTGCTGTCTGTGGGGGTAATGGTGGACGAGGTACTGGGGCTGTGGGCCTCTGGGCCTGATGTGCCTGAACTAGAGCCTGCTGCTCAGAATAATCTCTGGCCAAGTGCTGTCCTGATCCACATCTCATACATAAGCCCAAACGAAGTCGACAGTCATCTCTAATATGCCCCTGCTTCCCGTAAAAGTTACAGGTGGGCTTCTGGTAAGGTGTGTGCCTCTGCTGGTACTGTCCTGTGGTCCTCCTAATAGGTCCACTCTGAGTAGCTCGGGCTGGTGTAGATGCTGGTGTATGGCGCCTCGATGTCTGCTGCTGTTTCTTGCGAAGAATCTCCTGAGCACGAGCTTCTTCCAAGACAGCTGAATGGGAGACTCGAGACTGAGTAGTCGTATAAGACTTGAGCTCTGGTGCAAGTCCCTGGTGAAATCTCCTCGCCTTCTCTAACTCTGTCGGAATCAATCCCGCACCAAATCGACTCAGGCGATTAAATTCCGAGTTATACTCATCAACTGTCATATTCCCTTGCTTCAGATGGAGGAACTGGTCATAGAGACCATCTCGAACATGAATAGGGAAGAATCTCTCATAAAATGCATCATAGAACTGCTTCCAAGTGATCCCAGTGCCTAATCGTCTCTCTTTCGCCTTCCACCAGTGGTGAGCATTGTCTTCTAACAGTAGGTCCACTGCTGTCATCCAATCTCGAGCTGGCAACTGGGATGCCTTCAGTAGCTTCTCAGTACTAATAAGCCACTGTGACACCTCTAATGGCTTCTCCGTCCCTCTAAAGGCCTTGGGGTTCATATCTGTGAAATTCTTGATAGAGCCTTCATAGGGATGCAGAGCCGGTGCTGGTGCTGGTACTGGAGGTGGTGGTGGAGGTCTAGCCATAGCTGCCATCATTGTCTGTCTCATCAGCTCAGTCTGCTGCCACTGAGCCTGCATCATGGCATACATAAACTGAGTAGTAGGGCTCCCATCAGTCGGTGGTGGTGGCATCTGAGGTCCCGACTGTGGAAGAAACTGCTGAGGGAATGGTAGTGGAGGAGGCAGTGGTACATTCCCTCCCGGTGGCATGGTAGTAGTCTGTCCATCCTGGCTGCCTGGGGGTGCTGCGACCTCTGGGGACTCCGTCGTCGGTGTCGTAGTAGGCTGCGACAGTCCTGGCTGGTAAGGTGTCGCTGGAGTCATGGGAGGATTCTGTCCCTCCGAAGTAGTCTCCTCACCAGATGTGAGGGCCAAGGCAGAAGTGCGTCCGCTTCGTAGATTCATACTGTTGGCACGAGGAAGATAAGTTGAAATTAGGAAAGATTAGATATGAAGTAAATCAAATAATCAAGGAAGTTTCGAAAATGTCACTTCCCGTTTCCAGAATACGTATTTATTTAATATTTATCATGTATTATTCTGTATTTAAATTCTTTTAATTTTATGTTAATTAATTTCCTATAATTTTATTTCTGTACTTTACTTTCTGCTTTTATACTTGCTTTGGGTTCGGCTTGGATTGGTTTAATTATGTTGGTTCATCATGAACCGAAATAAACCCTCACCTACCACTACCCCTTCATTTAAAGCTCATCCCTTTCTCTCTCTTCATTCACTTCACCATTACTCTTCTTCTCCCTCCATTACTCTCCCACCCACCCATTTGGAGAGGCAAGTACATCTTGCACACCATGAGGGATTTCATGTATCCCCATTTATTTTTAGTCTATGTTGTTCATCTTCTCATCCTCTACAAGTTTAGGTCTTGAAGTTCTTGATTTCCATGGATGGTTAGGTGTAGATCTAAGTTTTAAGTTTTGGTTTTCATATGGATTTTATGGTTTTGATCTATCAAACTTTGTTATTTTCGAAAATAAGTGGTTCCATGTTGTAGAAAATTTAATTCTACCAAAGTTTGGCTTTTGAAAAGTTAGATTCCGATTTATTTTGAGGAAGTTATGGCCAAAACAATTTTGGTCAAACTTCTATGTTCATCTGCAGCATAGACCGCATGTCGCAGTTGAGCTGCATAGATGTCGCGGTTGGGCCGCATAGACCGCATGTCGCAGTTGAGCCGCATAGATGTCGCGGTTGGGCCGTATGAACCGCATGTCGCAGTTGAGCCGCATAGATGTCGCGGTTGGGCCGCATAGACCGCATGTCGCAATTGAGCCGCATAGATGTCGCGGTTGGGCCGCATAGGCCGCATGTCGCAGTTGAGCCGCATAGGCCGCATGTCGCAGTAGGCCGCATATGGTGTCGCAGTTGGGCCGCATAGGCCGCATGTCGTAGTTGAGCCGCATATGGCGTCGCAGTTGGGCCGCATATGCCGCATGAGCCGCATGTCGCAGTTAGTCCGCATGCATGTCGCAGAATAGGCCGCATAATGCCTATTTTGGTTGTTTCTGACTGTTATATGTCTTAATTGACGAAATTGTGGCTAGAATTTCTTCCAACTCCCAACATAAAATTTGTAGATCTTTTCCTTGGCTTCAAGAATATGTTACCAACTATTTTATACTAGTTATGGACTCGACCATGCTTAATACTAATTTGACTTTTATGTCTTGTCACGAATTGACCCCGACTGTTACTTGACTAATAATTGATCATGCATTCCTAGTTGGAACTAAGAGACTGGCTAGTCGTCTTATTAAATTGAATGAATGAGACACGTTCATATTAACTATGAACTATTATAATCGATTGGCCGATCCCGAATATTGACATACAGACACACATGCAGGCTTCAATTTATTTATTTATTTTTCTACCAAAGCAGTATGTGTACTTGATGGTCAAGGCATGATTATTCCGTGACTAGTTTTGATTGTTGCATTACGCTATGTAAGACCTACAACCTAACCGCACGGGTATCGTTGTAGAGTTGGGCATATCGTACTTGTACGGAAGTACTCATTTGAAGGACCATGATCCTAGACATGGAATTTTACTCAACGTAGAGACTATTAAGTTAAATAAAATAATGATTGCATGGAGAGAATGGATTCCCAAGTTCTTATATGGCAGCCCTCTTGGGACTAGTAGTGCCCGACAGGCCGGTTGGTCCCCACAGATACTGCAAATCTGCCACACGGGCAGGAAGCGGTATCTGGTTATATTATCTATTGTATATTGTATATTGATGACGGGCGTCCCGCTGGGACTCGTCTAATTCATGATTGGCGCAATTGATTGACTGGGTAAACTAGCCTTGCTTGCACATAGTAAGAACTGAGGAATCCTTTATTGCATAATTCCAGGATAACTTAGAACTCATAGTAGCAAGCCGTAGTAGTTGCATGGTCATTTAAATTGATTTATTTGTGTGCTGTACCTACTCTGTTACCTAACTGAGATGATCAGAATGTCAGGGCATGACGGACCAACTTCTGTCCTTGTTTGGTTGGGAGGTTGGTTCGAAGTGTCGTGATGTTGTGTGAATCCCAGTGGCAAGCAGAGATCTACTTATCATATTCTCTTATTACTGGTTTTAATTCCTCATATCGTGCTTCCTTGCGGTACTTGTTATTAGAGGTCTAACCTCTCTGGTTTTGTATGGCCAGATTTAGAGCCGGTTCCCGATGACTCAGCTTACTTCCACCTCCAAGATGGTCAATACTAGAGGGATGATCGCAGGAGGACTCGAGTGGGTTCCTTACTTCCCCGTTCGTTTTGTTACTTATTTTATATTTTGTTGTTTGGCACTGACATGTTAATCGGATTATCTTGTACTTACTTTTACATAATTGTAATTAAGTCAGACTGCAGCTGATAACAATTGTGGCTTCATCATCTGGCTATGTTTTGTAAAGCCAGATATCAAGAACATTTTGACTGAGCGTTTGGGACGCCTTACTGCTTTATCTCATATGTTCTCTATTACTGTTTCTTGCTTGAATGATTGAGACAATAGATGTGAAGTAACCATAGTGAGACTTTCATGTAGTATGCACCCCCTCGTCTTTTAGACAGCATTGATCGTATTATACGGTATTCATCTACCCGTAATACGTAGCTGGCTGAGTCATTCCCCCACTCTCTAGTATTCTGGTTCCGGGGCGTGACAAGGTTTTAGAGGTGGCCCATGCAGGTCTGATTTCAGACTTGTGGGGTGTTTTAGTTTATAGGATGTCTCAATCACACATGTTCTCCCTTGATCTCATGATTCGTTACTCTCGACTCTAACTTGACATTCCGATATCCTTTGACTTCATTGATCTTTTCTGTCCGATCGTTTGATTGTTCTTTTGTCCCTTTTCTTAGGGGCACTTCGTCCGCATCTGCCAGGACTGGACAACAACAACAAGGGCAACACGGACAACCTGACCATGTTGGTCAGCAACAAAGGCTGGTACTAACTCAAAAGACCATCCAAGAAGAAGTAATAGTAGAAGCAGCAGCTGGACCGCAGTATCCGGATGTTCCACCACCACCAACAGTTCTACCTACCCCTGTGGAAGTAGACACACCAGCCCTTCTGGAGATCATGAGAGGGATGATGGCTACTCAGCAACATCAGATGTTAGCCCAGCAGCGCATGCACGCTCAGTTACAAGAGCAGAACGTACTACTCAACCAAGGGTTGCAGACGGCATTGGAAAGAGGGGTGAGGCCAGATTCAGGAGCATCAGCCAGGTTTTGTAAGTACAACCCTCGTCGTTTCGAGGGCACGGAAGATGCCATCTCAGCAGATGCGTGGCTTAAGGATATTGAGGCTATTCTGACAGCAGCTAAGGTACCGGCAGAAGAACGTGTGGATCAAGTGAAGTTGTTACTTCAGGATCTCGCACGTGATTGGTGGGAATCAGAGGAAGTAGGCATCAGACGTCCTGTTGTTTGGGACGATTTTACTGCAAGGTTCAAGACAAAGTACTATGGAGTTGTGGCGCAGTTTGAGCTACAACAGAAATTTATCAACCTCATACAGGCCGTTAAGACGGTAGATGCTTATACAGCGGAGTTCTGCAGATTGAGTAGGTTCGCCCCAGAGATGGTAGCGACAGAGAGCCAGAGGGCTATGAGATTTCAGCAAGGGTTTCATCTTGAGCTCTTGCAATTGATAGAGGGGCACAACTACCAGACTTTTGATGAAGTATTGACGGCAACCCGAAGGCATGAGATCACCATTCAGAGGATCACGACAAGGACTGGAGGTCAGAAGAGATCTCACAGTCAGATTGAATGAGGAGGGGGAGCAGCTCCCCGAACAACAGCACCATCTCTTGGCATTCGTATTCACGATGTGGCAATACGAGGGCCCGTACCACCACCCAGGCAGCAACAACAGCAACAGAAGAAGAATCAGCAACCCCCAGCGGGCTGCACTTATTGTGGAAAGGTAGGGCACACTAGAGATGTGTGTCGGACATTGAACGGACTATGTTTGATATGTGGAAATTCAGATCATCGGGTTACCACATGTCCCATAAATTCGAGGTCAGGAGGACCAGTGCAGCAGTTTTCTGCTCTGCCAGTACCAGGGACAGGCCAGTATCGAGGACCCGCAGTGGCAGTGAGACCATTGGCCCAGCGTCCGTTAATGCCACAGGCTCAGATGTTTCGGCAGCAGGGACCGTCGATGCAGCAACACCAGCATAGACCACCCCAGCATCATCAAGGCAGGGGCCAGCAGCAGCACCAGGCTAGGCCGCAACATGGGAACCAACAAGGAGGTCGAGGGCAGGCATTCACTCTGTCCTTAGAGGAGGCATTAGCGTCGGAAGATGTTGTGGCAGGTAACATTTTCGTCGCCTCATATCCCGCAGTAGCATTGTTTGATTCAGGAGCATCACACTCATTTATATCTGCACAATTTGCAACACGGCTAGGAATGGAATTCGAGACATTGTCAGGGAGGTTAAATATACTCACTGGTAATGGGCTCGTAGGAGTTAGTAGGGTTATTCTAGCGTGTAGCGTTGTAGTTTGTGGGCATTCCTTACCCGCCCAGTTGATAGAATTTTCTGTTGGAAATTTCGATGTTATCTTAGGCATGGACTGGCTGAAAGACAGTCATGCGACAATAGATTATCATAGTGGGAGTGTATCTTTTGATATTCCAGGCATGAAACGGTTCACCTTAGTCAGATCAGGAGAAACTCAACAAGAGCAGGGAATAATAACGGCAATGGAAGAAGTTCAAGTTTCGAAGGTAATTGAAGAATTTCTAGACGTATTTCCTGAAGAACTTCCGGGTCTGCCACCAGTTAGAGATATTGAGTTCAGCATAGAATTGGCACCTGGAACTAAACCGATATCAGATCGAGTTTACAGAATGGCGGATTCAGAGCAGGCCAAGGTATACTAGCACATAGAGGAACTGAAGGAGAAGAAGTTCATCCAAGCTAGCGTATCACCGTGGACAGCACCAGTGGTACTTGTGGGGAAGAATGATGGGTCATCCAGATTGTGCATTGATTACAGGAAGCTTAACGCAGCGACAGTAAAGAATAAGTACCCACTACCCAGGATCGACGACTTGTTTGATCAGTTGAGCAAAGCTAGAGTTTTCTCCAAGATAGATCTTCGTTCAGGGTATCATCAAGTGAGGGTTCGGAAGGAGGATATTCCCAAGACAGCGTTCAGGTCGAAGTATGGGCATTATGAATTCTTGGTAATGTCGTTTGGTTTGACCAATACTCCAGCAATATTCATGGATTTGATGAACCACATCTTTATACCGTACTTAGATCAGTTTGTCGTGGTGTTTCTCGACGACATTCTTGTGTACTCTGCCAGTAAAGAGGAGCATGAAGACCACCTCAGGACAGTGTTGCAGGTTCTCAGGGAGAACCAGTTGTATGCTAAGCTCAGCAAGTATGAGTTCTGGACGGATTATATTTCATTTTTGGGTCATATCATATCAGGAGCTGGAGTAGCAGTAGATCCCAAGAAGGTAGAGGCAGTAGAGAGCTGGCCAGTACCCAAGACCGTAGCTGATGTACGGATTTTCTTGGGATTGGCAGGATATTACAGAAGGTTCGTATCAGACTTTGCAAGGCTTTCAGCACCCATGACCCGCTTGACACGGAAGGATGTACCATTCTTCTGGTCGGCAGAATACCAAACATCATTTGAGAATCTGAAGCAGAAGTTGATATCAGCGCCTATTCTTACATTGCCAGTTGGACCCGGAGGTTTTACAGTATATTATGATGCGTCAGGAAAAGGACTTGGATGTGTCCTCATACAACATGGGAAGGTGATAGCGTATGCATCTAGACAACTTCGAGACCACGAGAAGAATTATCCAACTCATGACTTGGAGTTGGCAGCAGTAGTATTTGCTTTGAAACTATGGAGGCATTACTTATATGGTGACCGAGTGGACATGTACACAGATCATAAAAGTCTGAAGTACATCTTTACTCAGAAGGAGCTGAACATGAGACAGAGAAGATGGTTGGAGTTGATCAAGGATTATGACGTGGAGCTTCAGTATCATCCAGGCAAGGCTAATGTGGTAGCAGACGCTCTTAGCAGGAGAGGCGGTGCCTTTATGTTGACAACACAAAAGCACATCTTAGAAGACCTTCAGGAGATGGGCATCAAAGTTATACTTCCTAGTGATGTAGGAGTTCTAACAAGTTTACAAGTTCAATCCGACTTGGTAGACATGATCAAGGCAGCTCAGGCACAGGACCCAAGGATTCAGAAGCTTAGAGCAGAATGTGAGTCAGGACTCAGAAAGGAGATGCAAATTCATGAAGATGGTACGCTTAGGTTTGGATCACGCCTATGTGTGCCTAGTGGAGATATCAGACAAGAGATTATGACAGAAGCTCCCAGTTTTCAATATTCTATACACCCTGGATGGACCAAGATGTACCAAGATATCAAGCAGCACTTCTGGTGGAACGGGATGAAGAGAGAGATAGCTAGATTTGTTTCCCGTTGCTTGGTATGTCAGCAAGTGAAGACAGAACAGCAGAGGCCAGCTGGGTTATTGCAACCGCTTCCTATCTCGAAATGGAAGTGGGAACACATCACAATGGACTTTGTGACCGGTTTACCGAGATCACCAAGTGGTAAAGATGCTATTTGGGTGATAGTAGATCGGCTTACAAAGGTAGCACACTTTCTTCCTTTCAGAGTAGGGCAATCTACAGAAAAGTTGGCAGAGTTGTATATGCAACAGATAGTCAGGCAGCATGGAGTCCCTGTCAGTATTGTGTCAGATAGAGATACCCATTTTACATCATATTTCTGGAAGAGCTTACATCATAGTCTGGGTACCAAGTTAAGATTTAGCACGGCTTACCATCCCCAGACAGACGGACAATCAGAAAGAACAATTCAGACTTTGGAAGACATATTGCGAGCTTGCACTCTGGATTTTAGAGGATCTTGGGAGAGCCACCTGCACTTAGTTGAGTTCTCATACAACAACAGTTATCAAGCCAGTATCCAGATGGCGCCATTTGAAGCTCTATATGGTAAGAAGTTTAGGTCGCCACTAGCATGGGATGATATCGGGGAGAGGAAGATGCTAGGTCCAGAAATGATTATCCAGACAATTGAAGTGGTTAAGGGAATTAGAGAGCGACTTCGAGTTGCGCAAAATCGGCATCGTCATTGGGCGGACCAGCATCGTAGGCCGCTAGAGTTTTCTGTTGGGGACCACGTGTTCTTGCGGATCTCACCTACCCGTGGGGTCATTAGGTTTGGCGTTCGCGAAAAATTAAGTCCGCGGTACGTGGGCCCATTTGTTATCCTTGATAGGATAGGCGATGTTGCTTATCGTTTATCCCTTCCACCTTCGTTACGAGAGGTACATGACGTATTTCATGTATCTCAGTTACGAAGGTATGTATCGGACCCAAGCCATATCCTTGATCATTCTGAGCTGGTTGTTGGTACCAACCTGTCTTACGAGGAACAACATGTGTCCATTTTGGACCGAAGAGAGAAGATACTCAAGAACCGAACAATTAGCCTTGTCCGGGTTGCTTGGGGTCATCACTCTTTAGGGAAGTCAACGTGGGAACGTGAGGATGATATCCGATCACGGTATCCGCACATGTTTGACTCACAAGGTATATCTTTTTCTGTATACCTTGATTGTCTTAACTCCTCATGCTTGTCACCTTACGAGTAGAATTGCTTGGTATCGTAGAATGTTCAACATGGATATGTTACTTACCGTTAACATTGTAGAATGGTTGCTTGCTCCAATTGCTTATACTTAGATTAGTTTAGCTTTGATGTTCTCATCTTGCTTGGATTTAAAATTCCGAGAACGAATTTTTTTTTCTAAGGAGGGTAGAGATGTCACTTCCCGTTCCCAGAATACGTATTTATTTAATATTTATTATGTATTATTCTGTATTTAAATTCTTTTAATTTCATGTTAATTAATTTTCTGCAATTTTATTTCTATACTTTACTTTCTGCTTTTATACTTGCTTTGGGTTCGGCTTGGATTGGTTTAATTATGTTGGTTCATCATGAACCGAAATAAACCCTCACCTACCACTACCCCTTCATTTAAAGCTCATCCCCTTTCTCTCTCTTCATTCACTTCACCATTACTCTTCTTCTCCCTCCATTACTCTCCCATCCACCCATTTGGAGAGGCAAGTACATCTTGCACACCATGAGGGATTTCATGCATCCCCATTTATTTTTAGTCTATGTTGTTCATCTTCTCATCCTCTACAAGTTTAGGTCTTGAAGTTCTTGATTTCCATGGATGGTTGGGTGTAGATCTAAGTTTTAAGTTTTGGTTTTCATATGGATTTTATGGTTTTGATCTATCAAACTTTGTTGTTTTCAAAAATAAGTGGTTTCATGTTGTAGAGAATTTAATTCTACCAAAGTTTGGCTTTTGAAAAGTTAGATTCTGATTTATTTTGAGGAAGTTATGGCCAAAACAATTTTGGTCAAACTTCTATGTTCATCTGCAGCATAGACCGCATGTCGCAGTTGAGCCACATAGATGTCGCGGTTGGGCCGCATAGACCGCATGTCGCAGTTGAGCCGCATAGATGTCGCGGTTGGGCCACATGAACCGCATGTCGCAGTTGAGCCGCATAGATGTCGCGGTTGGGCCGCATGAACCGCATGTCGCAGTTGAGCCGCATAGATGTCGCGGTTGGGCCGCGTAGACCGCATGTTGCAGTTGAGCCGCATAGATGTCGCGGTTGGGTCGCATAGGCCGCATGTCACAGTTGAGCCGCATAGATGTCGCGGTTGGGCCGCATAGGCCGCATGTCGCAGTTGAGCCGCATAGATGTCGCGGTTGGGCCGCATAGGCCGCATGTCGCAGTAGGCCGTATATGGTGTCGCAGTTGGGCCGTATAGGCCGCATGTCGCAGTTGAGCCGTATATGGCATCGCAATTGGGCCGCATATGCCACATGAGCCGCATGTCGCAGTTAGTCCGCATGCATGTCGCAGAATAGGCCGCATAATGCCTATTTTGGTTGTTTCTGACTGTTATATGTCCTAATTGACGAAATTGTGGCTAGAATTTCTTCCAACTCCCAACATGAAATTTGTAGATCTTTTCCTTGGCTTCAAGAATATGTTACCAACTATTTTATACTAGTTATGGACTCGACCATGCTTAATACTAATTTGACTTTTATGTCTTGTCACGAATTGACCCCGACTGTTACTTGACTAATAATTGATCATGCGTTCCTAGTTGGAACTAAGAGACTGGCTAGTCGTCTTATTAAATTGAATGAATGAGACACGTTCATATTAACTATGAACTATTATAATCGATTGGCCGATCCCGAATATTGACATACAGACACACATGCAGGCTTCAATTTATTTATTTATTTTTCTACCAAAGCAGCATGTGTACTTGATGGTCAAGGCATGATTATTCCGTGGCTAGTTTTGATTGTTGCATTACGCTATATAAGACCTACAACCTAACCGCACGGGTATCGTTGTAGAGTTGGGCATATCGTACTTGTACGGAAGTACTCATTTGAAGGACCATGATCCACGGCATGGAATTTCACTCAACGTAGAGACTATTAAGTTAAATAAAATAATGATTGCATAGAGAGAATGGATTTCCGAGTTCTTACATGGCAGTCCTCTTGGGACTAGTAGTGTCCGACAGGCCGGTTGGTCCCCACAGATACTGCAAATCTGCCATACGGGCAGGGAGCGGTATCTGGTTATATTATCTATTGTATATTGTATATTGATGACGGGCGTCCCGCTGGGACTCGTCTAATTCATGATTGGCGTAATTGATTGACTGGGTAAACTAGCCTTGCTTGCACATAGTAAGAACTGAGGAATCCTTTATTGCATAATTCCAGGATAACTTAGAACTCATAGTAGCAAGCCGTAGTAGTTGCATGGCCGTTTAAATTGATTTGTTTGTGTGCTGTACCTACTCTATTACCTAACTGAGATGATCAGAATGTCAGGGCATGACGGGCCAACTTCTGTCCTTGTTTGGTTGGGAGGTTGGTTCGAAGTGTCGTGATGTTGTGTGAATCCCAGTGGCAAGCAGAGATCTACTTATCATATTCTCTTATTACTGGTTTTAATTCCTCATATCGTGCTTCCTTGTGGTACTTGCTATTAGAGGTCTAACCTCTCTGGTTTTGCATGGCCAGATTTAGAGCCGGTTCCCGAGGACTCAGCTTACTTCCACCTCCAAGATGGTCAATACTAGAGGGATGATCACAGGAGGACTCGAGTGGGTTCCTTACTTTCCCGCTCGTTTTGTTACTTACTTTATATTTTGCTGTTTGGCACCGACATGTTAATCGGATTGTCTTGTACTTACTTTTACATAATTGTAATTAAGTCAGACTGCAGCTGATAACAATTGTGTATACCTTGCTTCATCATCTGGCTATGTTTTGTAAAGCCAGATATCAAGAACATTTTGACTGAGCGTTTGGGACGCCTTACTGCTTTATCTCATATGTTCTCTATTACTGTTTCTTGCATGAATGATTGAGACAATAGATGTGAAGTAACCATAGTGAGACTTTCATGTAGTATGCACCCCCTCGTCTTTTAGACAGCATTGATCGTATTATACGGTATTCATCTACCCGTAATACGTAGCTGGCTGAGTCATTCCCCCGCTCTCCAGTATTCTGGTTCCGGGGCGTGACAGAAAAGATTGGAAGTCAAGAAATAGTAGTAGTTCTGGATGAGATATTCCTATTCCTATATGTAGGCTTGTTGGGCACAGTCATGTAACCCAACAATATTAGATTGACCTGCATGGGCCACCACAAAAACATGTAACGCCCCAGTCCCAAAATACGTAGGACCAAGTACGTGAACATGCCAGCTGCACATATACGAAGAATACTCCAATATATGGAATCCTCATATATGCACATAAGCTGTAAATAAAATAATCACAGGCCAGAATAACATATCTAATCTCATCACAGCTCAACACATAAGATAATAGAGTCCAAATAAATAAATAAGAGTATCAAAAGATAGCCGGGTGAACATACTCACTCCAAACAGCTATGAAAAATAGTCTCACAAGATCGGAGTCCAACCCCCGCAAAATAGAAAGAAAATGAGATGTAAAATAATGTCCACTAATGTCTCAAATATAGAATAAACTAGAAATCAGTAGTGTCTGCCTCATCATCGATGTAAGATGGATCTAGAGCTGCTCCGTACTCCTGTGGAAAGTCGTCTAACCCTGGAAAGATAACCAGGTCCTCAGGGGACATAGCAAGATACAAGAAAACACCATGCCATATAAACTGTGATAATATAATAGAGAAAAAGGGATGCATGCAATAGGGTGCCTACCAGTTCTACAGTGACAATACAGTTAAGAACAGACCTTCAACGCATGGGTATCTGGCTCAGTAGCAGTAACTCAGGTATGGCCCCATCAGGATACCAGGGACCTCAAAGCATAACATTCCTCGAATGTCAGAGGCCAGCAGTATCAGTAATAGGAAAGTGCATAAGGACCCATATGTTAAGGACACTGTTCTCCCCACCCAATGCCTAGTAGGGTCACATCCATGACTCATGAACCTCTAGTAACTGCCAAGTCTTCTAGCATGCAATTCTATTGGCAGTTACTCCTATCCGTCACACGCTCCATACGTATCGGTGGCCAGCCGACTACGCAGATACGTGTCCTACATGTGACTCACAACACGTGGTAAAGCAAGTGTCTAGGCCGTATGAGATATACCAATATCTCAATATCAATGGGTGGTCAGTAGACTAAGTCAATGCAAGAAAATAAATAAAGCGAGAAAAACGACCGATAGAGTCGCTTGCACCCAAGTGTGACTTGGACGCACAGTTTAAATATCAAGGAAAATGCTGAAAATAACAACTGAAAATAAGAAGTATAATAATCACAGAGTAAGGTGGCAAGGTATCTTGCCTGCAGCGCGAGAAGGGCAAATCCAAGTGTATCAAGTATCAGCACCAAAACTCACAAATCACAGATGACTCCAAATGCTGAAACAAACATCAAAAATGATCTCGGTAAAGAAGATATACCTAGGAAACGCCCGTCCAAAAGTCAAATTCTGGAACATGAGCAAAATCGTAATTTCGGGTCAAAACGATGTCCGCCGTTGGACTCGCTTTGCACCGAAACGCGTGCCAAAGTCTATGGTCTCTAAAGTCGTCAAACTACATGTCTACGGTTTCGATTTGAGGAGAGAAACTCGACGGTATGTCCAGTTTTGGATTCCGAGGAGCCGTGCACAAAATCGCCCGTTTGAGTGGATCGCGGGCCCGCCAAAAATGGGTTCCGATTCAACCTTCTCAGAATCGAACCAAACTTGGCATGCAGGACCAGAATTTCGATCCGGACCTATTGGCGTAAGTTTCGTCTCAATTCGACGACTGTACACAAAATTATGGGCAAGTTTGCAAAATGCCGATACGGGGGTATCTCGACGGATACGCGTTGATTTCGTCGCGCACACGCGACAAAACTGAGTTTCGTCAGTTCCCACACATCCGCAACGTCCATACGCGCCTTTCGATGCGTATAGCGCGCGACCACGTCGCCCGGTTTGTCGGGGCGTACGTCGTATCGTGGAAATTTTAGAATTTTTGTGATTTAGAAACCAGTTTTTTCGACAACTTCACATACAGATTTCTTCCTACATATTAACCGAAACTTCGATCCAAAAGTTGCGTTCTACTCTTAGTTATATTGTTAACGACTATTTTCAATTAGTTTCTGAAAACTCTCGACCTACAGGTCGAAATCGGGCTTCTAAGTTGGGTTTTGGAACTGGATTAAAACTCTGCTTTCCACAATTTTTGGGGCAACTTTGCCTCGATTTTTCGAGCAATCCCTTGGGGTTCCTAGGATTCTATCAGAAGGGGTTTGAAGATGGTTATGTGGTCGTTACCTAGGAGGTGACGGATCGAGAAATCATTGCAAAACATGGGAGAAATACATCTCAAAAGTTGTACCTGGAACGTACGAAATCAGTGGAGCCTTCTTTGCTCGACCGTCGGGTTTGGGCTCTCCGCGGCAGTGCGGTGGTTGACCGGCGCCTGGGGTGTGCGCGGGGAGTCGGCGGCCTTGGGGTCGAGGTGGAGAGGAGATGGGAATTATGGAGGGTTAGGGTTTGGTTTTGAGGAGCGGTTCAATATATGCTATCGCCGCTGCTATGCTATTTCTATTTGTAATAGGAAGAAAATACATGGGGCTCGGGTTTGGAGCAATGCAGCTGCTGCATGCTTAGCCCGAAAGGTATTAGGACTAGGTGGGGTCGACGTTTAGCTAAGAGCTGCAGCTATTGCTGCTGGGTTTATGCTAAGGGGTCTCGGACCTGTTATTAGGGGTGTCGGCCCTGGTTGTATTGGAGCTTCAGCTGCTGTTGACTTTGCATTAGTGGGGTCGGGCCCCACCCCTTCGTAGCTTGCTGCTGCTGTGGGGCTCGGCCACCACTCACTTTTTTTTTCTTCTAATTATATAATACTTATATATATATATATATATATATATATATATATATATATATATATATATATATATATATATATATATATATATATATATATATATATATATATATATATATATATATATATATATATATATATATATATATATTATTTAAGCTACAAAAAATGTCTAAAAATCACAATAAATTCCTAAAAAATCCTAGATTTTATTATACTCCTTATTAAATAGGAATACGCACATGCACGCATATAATAATATATACACACACATACATTAATTATGCTATTAAACTAGTAGTAAATAAATCCATAATTAATGAAATACTTAACGAAAATTAATTTAAATTATAAAAATCAATTATAAATTATGGGGGTTTACAACACTCATAGGTAAAACCCTCAAATTATGTTTTATTCCTGATTTTAGTGCATAATAGCTTAGGTATAGGTGTTCCCTAGCTACAGTAGAAATTTCGTGTTATTTGCATTAGGTTTAGTGTCCGTATCGGACACGTATCACTAGTGTAGGCTAGCTGTTCGACGAAATGTCCGAACCATTTCGATTTGCTATTTTTGCAAATGTATTTGAATAGAATCCTAGATCTAGGGGTTGCTTATGGATTTTTGTTGTTACTTTCTAATTTTAGCTTCGTGTCGTGTCTACACACGGTACACTGTGTCCTGCATCACGGGGTCAATATCTCCAGACACAGGACACGTGGACACGCCAATTTTGGTGAGGATGATGGGGCATTGACTTTCACAATCCTCCCAAAAGATGGGATCTTTTGGTTGCGTGTGCGAGGAGAAATCCTCCCCGTACTGGCCGCGCGGTCTGCCGTTGCGCGCGCAGGTACGCCCCTGATACGGGGTCGGACATGCTGACACACGTGTCGTAGACACAGTGTAGGCTGTCCTAGGGGTAGCCCTACCCCTGGCACACGTGTATGCAAGGCCACGTATCACCACGTGGCCTGTGTCGCGCGCGGGACACGCGTGCACACGTGCACGATGCAGCGCACTGCCCTGTGCACGTGTGTAGTGTTTGTGTGTT
This sequence comes from Iris pallida, assembly GCA_029216955.1. Lineage (NCBI taxonomy): Eukaryota > Viridiplantae > Streptophyta > Magnoliopsida > Asparagales > Iridaceae > Iris > Iris pallida. The sequence continues at coordinate 1,734,362 of JANAVB010020597.1, read as the reverse complement.
CTGGACACGCTCGTGTCCACTTGGTAGGACACGAACGAGTGTCTCGACACGTGCACGTGTTTGTTATGTATTACCAACCATTTAATTGGTGTTTTAACATGGTTTGATGTTTCGAAGTTCAAGTTTTCCATTCGACTGATACATGCTTCCCTGTTTTCATTTCTGAACTTTAATTCCATTTTAAACTGATTTCTTGATGTTTATTTGTCATATTAAATTCATGTACATGTGTATTAACTACTACTAGTTGGGATTTGCAAGTTAGATTAGGTTTTGCATTAGTGAATAGGATTTCGAATTATGGGATGGGCTGAAAAGAGATGGACTGATACACAGTCCTGGAAATGAAGATTCTGAATTTTCATTCCCTTATCAAACTGATTTGATAATTTATTTGCCATGTTTAAATTCCTATACATGTGTGTTAGATACTTAAGTGTTAGTTTGTAGTTGTGTTAGAGCACTTGAGTAATGGGATTTCAATTTGGGTTGGTATCGGGTTAGAACTGTCATTTGATTTCCTTCTTTGAAAACTGTTTAGATGTTAAATTAGCCATGTTAATCCATTCTTTGTATTAGCTACTGTCATCTGGTTTTCATAATCCTGAAAGACCTATTTGTTAAATTGCCATTCACTCTATCACTCACAACTTAGCTAACCCTCACATGTAGACACGCACACATACATTGCAATGATTCATTTTTGTTTTACTAAGTTCCTAGGACACATGATACACACACTGTTTTCATATGGTCACACACACATGTACACAAACACACACATGTGTTTCCTCTCCCTATCACCCTATGTGTGTGTGTGTGTGTGTGTATATATATATATATATATATATATATATATATATATATATATATATATATATATATAATATGTGTGTGTGTGTGTGTGTGTGTGTGTGTGTGTGTGTGTGATATATCAATGTAGCCTAAGTGTGTTCTTTATATAAATTAAATATATTATTTAATGAATATATGTATAAATGTGTGTGAACTATACTAAATTAGATTAATATTGAAATGTGTGAGAATATACATAATATGTGTTTAGCCTATGGCCTATAGCCTATGGCTCCTAATAGGTATATGCCTATAGTGAATATGTACATGTTTACATAGAAATTGTGTGTGGTTGGCTTATTGTGTGTGTATGCTAGAATAGGCTGGTTAGGTTTAGTGAGATTTGTTTGACCTAGTTTGACTAGTGTAGTTGACTAGAGTTGACCGAGGGTTGACTTTAGCCTATATTGACCCCAAACATCATGTAGATGCGTTGTAGCAGTCTATTATATTATTTTAGACTTGTAGTGACTTGTACTGTTCTATAGGAGACAAACACCACTCTTCGAACAGTAGATTCTCTTCAGATACTCAGGATACCAGGCGAGTACATTCACTGATAGTTTTCATTGTCTTGATATCTGCTATATCCGATTCAGTTGTAGTGTCTTACTCGATTTCCAGTCACGATAGTTCACGGACTAGTATATGTTGGATCATGACATGGGATGTTGTTCCTAGATTTCCTTGGTATATTGGTACATTTTTTGTCTTATTCCCTGTGCTTATATAGACACCGATTTCTAAGGGGACTTGCTACCCTCTTATGGAATCCCGTGTCATGATGTGTCATGTCCAGATCCATTATACTATTCGGGGGTGGAGAATTATTAGGGGTTATGTGATCAAAATCCTATGTCACTATATTCATGTGCTTGTGCCACTCTCACCTCACGTAGGGTGTAGCGAGATCTTATTCATGTGCTCGTTATCCATGTTGGCCGGCATGACCCTTTCCAGATTTTCATGTAATTGTCGGACCAAGTGGATAACATGTCATGTCACTTACCCAAAGCCGATCACATAACGCTCTAATAATTCAAGTCACATTTTTATATTTATTTATCATAGGAGGCTAAGTTCTGTTCGGAAGAAGGGTTACAACTTCGGTCCTTGTTTGGTTTAAGGGTTGTGACTCGGCTTCCGAATAGTTCCCATGTCATCCTATATATATATATATTGTCGTCCTTTTCAGTACTCACATCTTGATATATATTTTCTGTTGATTTTGTCCCATATTTCACATATTCTACATGCTCTTATGCTATACTTTGATTGGAGGCTAGGTTCTGTTCGGGAGAAGGGTTACAACCCCAGTCCTTGTTTGGTTTGCGGGTTGTAGTTCGGCTTTCGAATGGCTCCCAAGTTTTCCCATATCTTTGTATTGTATTTCATTATACTGTCTCTTATAGAATTTGTCAATTCATATAAAACTGATGTTAGTGTTTGTACTTGCTCATTTTTCTAACAGGATACCGTTGATATATTACAGATGATTCTGAGACAGATTGTCCGACCTATTATGGGGTCAAGTTAGATGGAGTAGACCAGGACCGTGGCTTGATAGTAGAGCCACTAGACTTTGCACTCCCAGAGTAGTTAGTTTAGTTAGGCTTGCCTGGACTGTGATCCAGCTTTTGTTTTAGACTGTAGTAGCTTATATTTATTTCTTGTGACTCAGTGATGTTGTGTATATCTCTGGGATTGTGTGGATCTTGAGCTTATTTTCTATTCTCATATATCATTTTCCTTTCTATGCTATCTACCTTAGTTTTATTTTGTGATTGAGACTGTATTACTATGTCACCTCCATTCGGAGTGTATATACTGTACAGATACCTTTATATTGTTTAGTCGTAGTATTTACAGACCTTATATATAGCGTTCTACCGCCGATTCTGCGGCGTAGGCTGGACGTAACCACGTGCTCGTGCCCCTCATCAGGGTGCGGGTCGTGACAAAAAAACCCTAGAAACTACAAATTCTATTTCAAATGATGGAGATTTACCTTGCTTAATTGTGAATGAGTCTTGATGTGTGACATCTATGATTAGGGTTGCAAGAGAAAGAAAGGGAGGGAATAACACAATAGTTAGAGAAAGAGGAAGAAGAAGAGGGAAGATCGTTGGATATATGGCCTAAGTGATTAAATATGAAGGGATTTTTTTAGTCCCAATTGATTAAATATGAAGGAATTTTTTTAGTCCCATATCACATAAGAGACATCATTCTTTTTTTTATAAACTGATTTACTTCTTTTTTTGGGCAAGTGAGTTTTGTGAGCAACCCCCGAGCAGGTGCGTGGTTTTCGTGTTTTATAGTTGCGTACTTAGCACTTAGCATGCTTGCACGACCAAGGATAAAAAAAGATAATTCTATGTCTCTCTTTTTTATTCTTTGTGTCGTAAGCCTGGTAGCACCGTTGTGCGGGTCTGGTTGCGCTGCGAGGTGTTCCAATGTGAGTTGTTCAATTGACTTCGGATTACTGGTTCCACGACGAAACGATTCTTGTGCGAAGTAGTTCATAGTCATCCACCGGTTCTATTTTTTCGCGGGATCCTGATATTAGACATCCATGACTTCCACGTAATTCTGTTGCGGGTTTACTAAGGTAGTTACAGGATATGAGTTATAAAAGCAGACTTCTGCTTCTTCATCTTCATGCTTAGAAAATTATGAAATAAAACCCATCAGTTTCAAAATTCTTTTCTTCGTCCATCTTCTACATGAGACTGGGCTAATTGATCATTATCTGGATTCACAACCGGGTGCACGGTGTCGCGGGTCATCTGGATTCGCTGTATCTCGCAAATATATCGTCATCGTCCTGTTGCACTCAGGGGCGGATGCACATGAAGGCCACTGGGGGGCTGGCCCCCAGTGAAAAAAAATTAATTTTTTTCTTCACAATCTGTGTTAACAAAAGCCACAACACAACAGAGCATTTCTTTCTTTCTTGGTTGCTTTCTTGCTTCCTTCAGTGTCTGCAGTCCGCCTCTTATTTCTTTATTTCTTCCTCTTACCGAATTTGTGAATAGTTTTTAAATGGTTGTCTTATATATTTCATAAAAAAGACTTGTTTAGTAATATAATAAATGGTGTTACATTAAATGCTTTCAAAGTATGAAAACTCATAGAGAATAATTGTGAGATCACTAAGATGTAATGCTCTATTGTACGAAAACTAGTAGAGAACAATTTCTAGCTTTTGTATTAAAAATTAGTTCTTTGTTCGGAGTTGTTTGGAGTGGTTTGTATGTTAAATTTTCAATTCTGTACTTTGTTCCTATATGTTCAATTTTTGAAGACGTTGTCTCCAAACTCACTTATGATTGTGCCCCCAGTAAGATGTCATCCTGAATCCGCCACTGGTTGCACTGTTCGTGTTAAGACAACGTCTCTATAATGTGCCTCGAATCCTTAATACTCTCTGCTTCTTTATTTGTTAGTTTCTATGGATTTTCTTTTTTGCATTATGTAGGAATAATATATCTATCGAGAAGAACAAAATAGGTAGAGAAAGAGAAAGATGAAGATGAAAGAAGAGAGTTGTGTTAGAGCAAACTTATACTTGTGTTGTCCCATAACAATTGATTTTAAGTGTGTTGCCTCTAATATGTAATGTCTATTAACAAGTAGTGTAGCACCCTTAGAAATGACCATGATAAACTGGTATAAGTACAAAGAAAAGAAAAGATATCGGAGTGAAAAAAAATGAAGATGAAGATGAAGATGAAGATGAAAGAAATGAGTTGTGTTAGAGCAAACTTATACTTGTGTTGTCCCATAACAATTGTTTTTAAGTGTGTTGCCTCTAATATGTAATGTCTATTAACATGTAGTGTAGCACCCTTAGAAATGACCATGATAAACTAGTATAAGTACAAAGAAAAGAAAAGATGCTATTATTGTCGAACAATTGAGTGGAATGGATCGTATCATGTGGAACATCAATGAACGATGATTCATGAATGTTTATTGATTTTATACTCATTTCCCCTTCCCTACATGGAAAATGACGAGAATGGTCCGAACTAAACTTAGAATATAGACAAATCCGACTCACCCTTGTATGACTCGCCCTCGAACCCGCACATGCCATTCCGGTCTTTTATGTGACGATAAAGATGCACAAAAGAGGTATGTTGGTCGTATGGCCGATCTTTTTTTTTAGATGCCGGGCGTAACGCACGGGACTTTGTACATGCTGCGTTGCATACCATTTGGTCCACTGTCTCTAATTTTCACACGCACACACCCACACCTCCCTCGTGGTTCGATCCTGAGACCATCCGCCTAACCAAGGAGGTTATACTTCTCCTCGCTGACTACAAGAGCAAGTTGAGTTCCGTATGTGAGAATGTAAGTTAGTGTAATGGAAAAATAAAAATAAAAAGAAACAGAAGGGGATCCATTGTTCCAAAATCCAGGCTTCAACACCAATGATCCAGCCTACCCAAATAACAAAACATGGGCCGGCCCAAACAAAAAACTAAGCAGAGCTCGGAATCAACAAAACACGTCTATATAAAAACCTAACCTTTCTTCTTCAAGAACCCCCTTCTTCTTTCGTATCGGAGCTCCGATAAGAACTCTAAATCCGCTTTCTTCCTCCTCTCCATCGCCATGGCGCCCGAACCAGAAGACGAGCTGAACGAGAAGAACCCGCGCCCTCTCGACGAGGACGACATCGCCCTCCTCAAAACTTACGTGAGCAACCCCCTCCCCTCCCTTCCCTCATCTGTTTCGAAATTAGGGTTTGGGGATCGATACTCTGATGGTGTCCGGCTGTAGACGAGTGTTAAAGTCTGGTTTTTTTTAGTGTTTCGGCTTGAATTTTGGGGATTGTGCGTGTTGTTTTGTTCACAAGGTCGTCTTCTTTTCATTTCCGTGAATAAATTATTTTATTGAGAGATTTCAACCGAAATTCTCAAGTTTCCTCAAAGATTAGGGTTTTGGTGGTGTGAAGTTTGGGAACGATAATCTGATGGATCACTTGTAGACGAGTGTTAAAGTCTAGCTTTATTTCTTATAGGGCTTCGGCTTGAAATTTGGGGATTGTGCGTGCTATTTTGTTCATAAATCTAAAATTTGTGTTCTTTTCTATTCCGTAGATAAATATTAGTTTATGAGAAAGTTTTGCGAGATGGGGGGTGAGCCCTGCGTTGAATATTTAGTATCTGAATTATTCTCATATTCTGAACAAGTTTCATCTGAATTAGGGTTTTGGTTCTGTGATGTTTGGGATTGATAATATAGTGGATAATTAGTAAACGACTGCTCAATTTTACTTAAAAAAAGGATTTTGGCTGGAAATTTGGGGTTGGGCCGCTTGGGCGTGTTATTTGTTCTTAGATTCATGTTTTTTCCCTAAATAAAAGTTTAGCTCATTTCAATTGAGTCTTTAGTATTAACATATTTGCACGGACACGGCACCTATTTAGGTGTGTCCTAGTATATTTTGGACTGTAAGTGGTGTGCCCATTAGGCGTCCGACACGACACGACCCAGATTGTTGAAGTGTCCGTGCTTCCTAGGTATTAACTTATATTCTTAACAAGTGTCAGTTGGAATTGCATGGATTAGCTGAAAGAAATGATAGTTAAGTTTTGTGGTTATTGTTAGTAATAATTGGTAACTAGATTTGATTTCTTGAATTTTGGTGGACTTCGATGGTGTTAGTTTGAAATTTACATCGGAAACTAACTGAAGATAATGATATTTACTTTTTATTGTTACTGTTTGTTATGATTAATTAATGCCTATGTTGCATGTAGAAGAATACTTTGGACACAACGACATGGGCATAACACCGATTTTGGTGCCCTAGTATATTTAGGAGTGCATGCGTCTTGACCGACATGACGTTACACGGACACATCACTGAGTTCTGAGTCCGTACTCCCTAGATTAATGTCGATCACTTGACATGTTTTTTGATGAATCCACAGTAAATTGTTTAACATCAACCTTTCACTCAAAGTTTTGGCTGGAAGCACCCTCATTAAATCTGTGGATTTCGACCCGGATATCGTTTTTTCCAACAAAAATTACCACACCCTAGGTCAGCAGATAATTTACCAACATTCTGAACTGGAATCATCGATTTGATTGGGTCATAGTTATTCCATTTGTTGTATCTTCTGACCTAGTTGGAAACAGATGCTGGGCATGCTTGAATCTTGATAGAGAAACTTAGACATATGTGCTATTCTCTCATTCTTCTTTAATTGGAATTGTTTGTGACAGGGTCTTGGGCCTTACTCAACAAGCATTAAGAAAACCGAGAAGGAAATCAAGGAAATGGCCAAGAAAGTCAATGATCTATGTGGTAAGCAGAAGTTAGTTATAATTCTTCCTATGCTTGGCTTTCTTTCCTGTATGTTTGTATGGTTTAATTTATACGGATTATAATTGACATAAGTTGTAGTAGTGTAATGTGCATATTAGAGCAAATAAAAAACTTTTCTGTCTATTAAAGATGAAGATTGCTTGAAAATTACTAATAATACATTGCTTTCACTTTGTTGTAATGTTGTCTTCAATAATAAGTATTCATCTATACATGCTAGTTCAACAAACACTCTTCGCTTTCTTCAAGGTATTCACATTTTTGGTTTAACTTTCCTGAGAGGCATCCACATCTCCAGCGACAAGAATAAACTAAGAGGATTTGACAAACTAAATGATGACCATCTGTTATACTTGTGCTATTGTACTGCATCTTTCTGCGTCTTAAAAAGAGCTATCACTGATTTGTTTCAAGCACCTTTCATTTTAACCATATGATGATCATCTGGTATACTAGATCCGTCTTTCATGTAATGAGCTTTTTATGTGTGCGCGGCTGTCTGTGTATAAGTTACCTTCATAATAACTAGAAGTCTATGATTGTCTTCTACCACCATTTCATGACATTGATGGGTATATTTGCGACTGGCTGTTGATTTCCTCGTTTTTGCATCCTATACATAACTCCCCAAATATTACATACAGGAATCAAAGAGTCTGACACTGGTTTGGCTGCTCCTAGCCAGTGGGATTTGGTATCTGACAAGCAAATGATGCAAGAGGAACAACCCCTCCAGGTAAACCTTTCATTTTTCGTTGTGAAGTGAATATTGTAGTTTTTACATCTCCTCATATTTTAAGTGGCGGTTTGAATATTTTAAAATTTTAAGCTTTCTACCCTTGTATTTCATTGATTACATCTGAATTTTTTCAGTAAGCTCAATTCTGAGGCATCTATTCATTTCTGGTACAGGTTGCAAGGTGCACAAAGATTATAAATCCAAATACTGAGGACGCCAAATATATTATAAATGTTAAGCAAATTGCCAAGGTGTATTATCTGTTCTGGATGTTGTGTTTAATATATCGTTTTTAATGTGTTGCAGATTGTCCTTAATTACATTGGATGTTAATGTCTATCGGACTTTTGAGCAATATAACTGATCTATTTTACTTTTATGTGTTATGCAGTTTGTGGTTGGCCTTGGTGACAAGGTCTCTCCAACCGATATTGAAGAAGGGATGCGTGTCGGGTAAGACATCAGCTTCCTTTTGCTGGATAACTTTCTTACAAGTTCGGGTAGTGGAGTTTATGTACATGACTCTGTCCCTGCGTTGAATGGTTTTTAAGTTTCAGCAGTTCGAGTCAGATTTTTATTGTGAGACAAAACTGCATCTTTTTGTCAGCTTCCTAATGTTGAATATATTTTTCTAGCATTCAAATTTGTAGGATCTGAAGGCAATATAGTTTTTATCCTCCTAAAGCATCTGAGCTTCAATTCTATCTTTAGATGAAATATTGTCTGACTAGGTCTCTTTCTTTCGGTCATTCATGCTTTTAGATTTTTGCTTCAGTTTTCTTCAGAAAGCTGCATTTTACATTATTATACATGGAGGACATCTTCATCCATCATCATTTTCTTGTATTAAGATGTAGGAACTGTTTTATTGGACTTAAATCCATCTGACGGTCAAAGAAAACTTGATATCAGCAACCAGAGTATATCACGCATATAGTTATGGGTTTCTTGAATATCATCATTCAACTTTATCTAATCACACATTTGGCTTGAGAGTGCATTCGACATGTTGAGTGGCATACTGAAATTTTCTTGGGCTATATGTAAGAGAAGTCTTCTTGGTATAAAACAGATAAATCAATTTAATGTTCATAGAGTGCTTGAAAGTTATTATTAGTGGTCATTTGCACCTCTAAGACCTCGGAACTTGAGAGGCGAGGCTTTATCAAGTGTGCAAACAGCTATCCTTCAGAAGCTGTTTTGTTGCTGTCAAGGTTGTGAAAATCGCTAGGCGCTAGTCGGGCAGGCACCCGCTGCCTAGCCCGCCTAAGCGGCCGCCTAGATCTAGGCGGTTAAAAAAAAATCCAAAAAAACCTACTGAAAATTGTAGAATAAGTCCATAAAACTCAAAAAATGCACAGTCGGGGGGGGGGGGGGGGGGGGCGGCTAGGCGGGCGCCTAGGGGGCATCAGGCGGGCACCAGGCGCCTAGTGCCTAGGCGGCCGCCTTTTAGAATGGTGGTTACTGTACTATATAGGTTGTACTATGACTACAACAGATGTTATGGCATTAAAATGTCCAGTTCAAGATAATCCTAAATGTGAATACGGATACAAACATGTCTCACCTTAGTATGTTGCTTTTTGGTGTCATTAGTATTTGTGTTACCGGAAGTATTTGCCTAATCACCTATGTTGCACGAATAGGATCACGATACGTGTATGTGATACAAATATTTTCAAATAGTAAAATGTTAGTTACCTATATTGCATGATTACAGATATGAACATGGGTACAAACATGTACAGATACGGACACCATTTTTTCATGTCCGTACAACATAGCTAGTCACATAACTCTTGTCCCATTGTTTGAATTTAGTGCCTTCTTGGCTTGGCAATCTCCTTATGTGGTGTTTAAAACAACTTTACTAATATGATTTTTAAGCCACTTGTCTGATAGATTTAGGCTTGTTACATGAGCAATGTTCAATAGTTTGAATGTAGTAGCTCAATGTGGTTCTCTTTCTCATCATTCTGACGAAACAAAAAGTCCCTTTTTGACAATGGATAAACAAAGCATAAATAAGTGAAATGAATAGCAAACAGAAGAACATAAGATATAACGTGGTTCGGTCAAAGAATGACCTGCCATGGAGCAAGGGGATAAATTTTTTATTGAATCAAGAGAAAATTTTACAAGAGTTAGTACAATAATACCGTGTCGCACAAACCCTCCCTTGTGAGATCTCTAACGAGCTTCCTTATCTCAGTTCTCTTAGAGCTTTCCAATACAATCACAAGCAAAGTCTCCTTAAACCTTTAATAGTCTCAAGCTAATCTGAATTATGTTAGAAATAGCCTTAAACAGACTCATAATATCACTAAATATTGGAACAAATCATAGCCGTCGAAACCTATCCATGATTGGACCATAATAGGGCTTTTCCTTATTTGAATACGAGTTATATTACAACAATCTTCACCTTGGCTTGTTTTTCACCTAGCTACCTTCTGAACATTGTTGTGCTTAGACTTAAAGTTTCTCCCAGTGTTGTCAATGGCGGGGTGGGTGTGTGTGTGGGGGGGGGGGGGGGGGGGGGCATCATTGGCGCGAGGCGACGTGTTGTGTGGCGTAGTGATGTGCCTCGCGGCCACTTATAGTGCTCGACCGAGCGGAGGCGTGCGCCTTAGCGTGTAATGGCACGTGGTGCGAGAAATAGTGTGCTTTATGTTTTTATTTTATTTTACTTAAACTAGCTCAACAATCTAGGCACACAAATTATCCTACAAATAACCCTAGAAGTCACATATAAGTTATCTCCTTTTCTCTATTTTTTTTCCCTTTAAATGATTACAACAACCTTCCCTCCTCTCTTCTTTTGATGGTGATGATAACGAAGGAGTCATGTTTGATGATGAGTAATCTAGTTACTAATTGCTAGTGTAGTACTTGAGTAGTTAGTGAACAATATTTTGGTGGTTTGACGAACTTTTTGACGAAAGTCGTAAGACATCAATATAACTCTTGCTTTCATTTTATCGGTTTATGTCATATTGTCATTTAGATAATGTATTACAACTCATGCTTTGAATTGTGGGTTCTTTCATCCTTTAAACTTAATTTGTGATTTCCTTTAAGTAGTATTGTTGTTTATATATGCTCCATAGTGTACAAATTACTCTCTACATCATTCTTACTGGGATTATGTGTTGTTAATATATGGTTTTTGGTTTATATGTTCTTTGCAGTGTGTACATTACTCTCTACATCCTTTAGAGTTGAGAGTGTTTTTAAGATTAATTATAAAAAATATAAAATTTGCACCTCACTTCAACGAGACTTGTGCCATGCTATGTGCCTTCGACGTTAAGGTTTTCTTTCGCTTTGTCATGCGCAATGCGTCGTGAAAACATTGGTTTCTCCTTAGTATCACTTTGTCTATTGGTACACTCTTTTGTCCAGAACTGCAAAACTAGCATCCGAAGCCGTTGTTGGTCAGAACTGCGAAACTACGACGACCATCCTTCCAAGGCCGCGAACCTTCCTCGTACGTGAGTATCTGAAGAGAAGTCAAGAGTGACATGAACTTCTGCTTAGGAATCGCCTTTGTTAACATATCTGTCAGATTCACCTTTAGTATCGATCTTTATTATCTCTTTGGTGCACGACTTCCTTTATCTTGTGATATCTTACATTGACATCTTTTGTCCGACTATTGTATAACTAATTCTTCATGAGATGAATATCTTTATGATTGTCATAACACAAAGGAATATGCACATTCTCAATTCCAAACTCGTCAACTAGACCTTTTAACCACATGGCCTCCTTCGATGCTTCTACTAATGTCAAGAACTCTGACTCCGTAGTTGATAGCTATTGATAGCGACACGATATTTTAAAGGGTTAACTTTCAACTGACTGGAGAACTTGCAAGTTGTGTACATATCATTCTCTTATAAAGTCATCAACATAATCTACATCCACATCCCTACAACTGATTCAATTCATGTTCTGACTTGTGAAACAACAAATCGAGATCCTTAGTACCTTTTAGATACCGAAGTTTCGACTTTATCGTTTCCCAATAAAATCTCCCTAGGTTTGACATGAATAAACTAATCGCATATGGTAAATCCGACCGAGTGCATACCATAGCGTACATGAGTGAACCCACTAGACTAACATATAGTACTTGCACATTTTTCTTCTATATTTTCGTATTCCTTGGAGGATAACCTAAAATGACCGACGATGGAGATACTTGTCTTGAGTCCTTCATGCCACCTTCTCAGCATACTTTCTTTGGGATAGTCGTAACTTTCTAGCCTTCATGTCTCGATAGATTTTCATTCCAAGGTCTTCCTTGCTCCACCTAAATCATTTATGTCAAATTATGTACCCAATTAAGCTTCAAGCATTTTTATTTCTACCATACTATTAGAAGCAATTAACATGTCATCAACATATAAGAGGTATATTGACGAACAAACCTTAAGCCGTTTTGAGTACACACAGAAATCATACTCACATCGAGCGTTTATACCACTGCCTTGTAGACTGATTCAATCCATAAAGGAATTGCTTGAGTTCACATACATCCTCCTCCTTGTCGGGCTCCATAAAACCTTCGGACTGGTTCATAAAGATCTTCTCTTCCAACTCTCCATGCAAAAAGTTGTTTTCATCCGTTTGCTCCAACTCCAAATCGTGAACTGTTGCCGTGCCAAGAAAACTCGAATAGAGGTATGCTTTACCACATGCGAGAAAATTTCATTGTAGTCGATCTCTTCCTTGTATTGTTCATTATTCTTTTCCTGAATACCCATTTGCATCCAATAGCCATTTTTCGTTCGGTAGCTCGACTAAGTTTCATGTACCGTTCTTCAGATGTTACTTCATCTCCCTAGTTATGGCCACCATCCATTGATTCATGTGCTCTTGATTAATGACCTCCTTGCAAATGGAACAATGTCTTTGAAACCATATTTGGCTGGTACCTTATGTGGACGCCATGATATCCTTAATGCTAGTCTTTGGGTCGTGCTAGGGTTGATCCTCATTATCTATCTTGGTATTCTGCTCGTCCTCCTCCGCATCAATAGATTGCAATGGTGCTTTGGTGACCATATCCTCTTAAGCACCATAAACCTCCATTGAATCAATGTCATCTGACGTGCGACTTGCCTCCTTAGAATCTCTTTACATTTTTCAACATTAAAAGCTCAATGAAGATCACATTACGACTGATGAACACTCTTCTGTTTTATAGATCCAATAACTTGTAGTTTTTAACTCCATGTTTGAATCCCAAGAACATGCACCATTTTGACTTTGACTCCCAACTTTTTTATGTCCTTTCGGCACCAAAACAACGTAAGGAATCATAGCAGAATGACTCTCCTCTTCCCACATTTTCAGTAATCTGAAGATCAATGGTGGTAAATGGTGATTTGTTGACTAAATAGCACGCATGAATGCCTCTGCCCAGAAGTCCTCTGTAAGGCTTGTCTGTAATCGGATACTCTTGTCTCTTACTAATAGTGTAATGTTTATGCACTCTGCTATTCCGTTCTCCTTTGGACTCCTCCCTGGTACCTTCTATTGCCTATGTATAACATGTTCTTTACAGTAATTTTGAAATTTCGTTGATATATAGCCACGTTCATTGTCTCTACACATACTTATCGTTCGTCCTGTTTACCTCTCCATGGTCATGTTTTACTCTCAGAATCTAGCAGACACATTTGACTTTTGTTTGAGGAAGTAGACCATACCATCCGTGAGAGGTCGTCAATGAAAGTGACGTAGTATTCGGTTCCTCCCTTTGATCGAAACAATAATGACTCCCAAGTTTGAGGGGAAGTAGTCGAGAAGCCCTTCAATCTTGTGCACTACATGCTTGAAGCCAACTTATGTTGCTTTTCCGTCGTGCAATACTTCCAGAAATTCAGCGTGCACACTCCTTTAAACCTTCAGTAACTCCCTTCTGTGCAACTCACGAAGACCTCTCTTACTCATGTGACTAAGATGCATATTCCACTTCGCGGTGTCCTCCACCTGTTTCTCTGTAACGATGGCTGCACTACCAGTAATCGTGCTCTCGTCCATCTGGTACAAGTTCGACAACATTTGTTGTCCCTTCATGACCATTAGGTTACCTTTAATTATCTTTAGAAGTAAATCATGACCAACAAACTTGCTTCATGCCGCGTCTAGAGAAATAAGGTTCTTTAATTATGGAACGCGTCACATGTTTACGAGTGTCCGTACTGCACCATCAAACATATGAAGCTTGATGTTCCATACGCCAATGTTTTTGCACACCGCATTGTTCCCCATAAGAACAACACAACCGAACACCTTATAGGTGTTGAATCACTCGTTATGACACATGATATGGACATCATGTGTAAAGTATCCAAGCTTCCGTAGAATATGTACTATAATTACATTATAGTGTACTATAATAACATTATACGATAACTCCTCAACTTCCTTTGGAAATTGATTTGACTCGAATTGCCTGTATTGACATTTTACCATTTTTTTGTAACTACTTATACTTTAGATATTGCTTTTTCACATGACCTAACTTATATTTTAGATATTTCTTCTTTACATGACCTAACTACTTTCAGAAATAGCACTCGTCGCCATCTTGCTGTGATTTGGATTTCCTCCTTTTGCTCTTGCTTTCATCTTTGTTCTTCGGCCTTTCCCTTTTACTAGCAATCAACCATTTCACTAGCAATCAACCTTGATGGCTCCTTCGACGGATTCAGTCTTCTCATAATCTCATTACCCTTCTGAAGGATTCGGTTTTCTCATAATCTCATTATTGAGGAGTATCGTTCTAACATCCTCATCTTGAGAGTCTTCTTCGCATAAAGGACCATTGTTACTAAGTGGTTATATGACACTAAGTGGTCATACGACGCTTGGAGCGAGATGCGAACAAAAGCGCTCGGTTCGAACTTTACATTTAACACAATGAAGATCGTTTATCACCTTATTGAAGTTGTTCATATGGTGTGGAATTAGGGTCCCTAAGTTCATGCATATGAGATACAGTTGTTCGACAAGAACTTTGTTATATGCAAGTTCTATATCTTCAACCATAAACTTGTTGCATAAGTCTCAGCCATGACGTTTACATATCTTGTTCGTCCGACAAAGTTATATTGTACATTGTGCATTCTGATCCATGTTTTTCCATGCATCGTCTGTCGTGTCAGTATTTTTTTCTTGCCGCCAATTACTTTGTAAAAACACTCTTTTACTAGAATAGTAGTTCACCCTTTAATGACACATCGAGAAGTTACCTTTACCGTTAAACTTTTTCACCTCGAATTTGGTGTTATTCATCATCCTCAATCTTGAACTAAGACTTTATGAACCAACAACTTCAAGAATCACGATTTAAGAAGATACGGAGCAGAGCAATGTTGTCACTTACTATCGACATAGATCGAAAAAATTGAAATTCTTTCGGTTCCCTTATGCTCTGATACCAATTCTAATTATGTGGGTGACATGGAACGTCCCTTTTCGACAACAAAAAAACAAAAACAATCGAAATTAATAACAAACACAAAACACAAGATATAACGTGGTTTTGCTAAAAATTGGCCTATATCCACGAAGCAAGGAGAGAATTTCTTTATTGAATCAAGAGAAAACTTTACAAGAGTTAGTACAATAATATTGTATCAGACGAACACTCCCTTACGATGTTTCTAACGAGTTGTCTTACCTTTTCTCTCAATTTCCTCATGGCTTCCTAGCACTATCACAAGCAAAGCCACCTTAAACTTTTAATAGCCTCAAGCTCATCTAAATTATGATTAGAAACAACCTTAAATAGACTCTCCTAATTACTAAATGTTGGAGCAAAACATAGCCGTCAAAAACAATCCAAAATTGGATCCAACTAGGGCTTTCCTTAGTCGAACACGAGCCATATTACAACACTCTTGCCTCTCATTGCTTTGCTGTCGTATGTTTCTGATTCTGTGATGTTGAGAAGGCAAACTGTTTCTTACTAATATGGTACTATGATTTTATAGTTACTTGCTATCTAAGAAGCTGACATCATTAATAACAATCTTTTTAGCCACAAACTTTAACACATTGGTTGTTTGGTGCCTGTTTAGGCATATTAAATACACCTTTCATAGTTTGTGCTTTTTTTAGTTTATTATTTCAGAATTGTGGTTCCTTAGACTTTTGATCATCATAATAGATACACGAGCTAAAGCAACAAAATATGAGCAAATCTTGGCCGTCGAAACCCATCCAAAATTGGAATGAAACAGGGCTTTCCTTATTCGAACACGAGCCATATTACGACACTCTTACCTCTCTTTGCTTCACTGTCGTGTGTCTCTAATTCTGTAGTGTTGAGAAGGTAAACTGTTTTTTACTAATACGGTACTATGATTTTATAGTTACTTGCTATCTCAGAAGCTGGCCTCGTTAATAACAATCTTTCTAGCCACAAAAACAACACTTCGATTGTTTGGTGCCTGTTTAGGCATATTCAATACAGCTTTCATAGTTTGTGCTGTTTTTGTTTAATATTTCAGAATTGTTATTCCTTATATTCTTTTGATTAGGGATCTCTTGTTATGCATTTGCTTGTGGGTTTAACCATAATAGATACACGAGCTAAAGCAATAGAATATGAAACTTGTAATCAAAGTAGAAACGTTCAAATCTGTGATTTTAGGGAATTTTGGATTTTAGATATCTAAGAACATAAATTGTGCAACGTCTTGTTCCAAAGCAGGCAGGTATTAATATTGTTATATACCAAGTCATCTAAATAAATCCTCATTTCTTTGTCCTTTAATTGTACCTAAGTACCAAGTCTCCTCTTTCTGGAAAACATTTTAATCTGTTACCTATAATTTACAGTATCAGCTGATACGATAGTGCCGATAACGCCATATTTTGGAAAGCATTTTAATCTGTTACTTATAGTTTATAGAATCGGCCGACACGATACCCTAGATACCGTACCGATACAGTTTCGCATGTCTTGATCCGATACCGGCTGCTATCCGATACCAACGTTGGGGGTCTTTTTTCTAGTCAATTCGGCAGAGAAAATTGAACGAAAAAGACCAATGAGCAAGGGTGTAAAAGCTTGTAAATGAAGAAAACTTATTTATCACATGCAAACCAATGAGCAAAGGTGCCCTATTATTTCGCACAATTTCAAAATTACTAAGAAACAACACAAAAAAGTACTTGGAATTATGCCTAAATGTATAAAATATTTTTTCAACAATTATTTGTTTTCCGATACCAAAAAATTCGATAGTCCAATCCGAAACCGCTGGTAGTGCCGATACCGCCGATACCAATATCGCTGATCCTGATACTCATAGGAAGGGTCCGATACCGGTCCGATACCGATTCCAATACAGATACTCAGGGCCGGCCCTGGCCCAGGGTGGCCAGGGCGACCGCCCAGGGCCCCAAGAAATTTGGGGGCCCAAAAAATTTATTTTTAAATACGTTTATTAATAATCTTGTACTTAAAATAGAACAAATATGTAACATGATTCTCTTCTAACACAAAATAGTTGTGGTGTAGTGGTTATTAGGTTATACTTGCATACTAGAGGTCCTAGGTTCAATCCTTGGTTGTAACATTTTTTTTTATTTACCTTTATTTCAGGATTTTTTTTTATTATATATGGGCCCATTTATATGGGCCATATTTTAAAAGTTTGTCCAGGGCCCCCATAAACTCAGGGCCGGCCCTGGCCCAGGGTGGCCAGGGCGACCGCCCAGGGCCCCAAGAAATTTGGGGGCCCAAAAATTTTATTTTAAATACGTTTATTAATAATCTTGTACTTAAAATAGAACAAATATGTAACATGATTCTCTTCTAACACAAAATAGTTGTGGTGTAGTGGTTATTAGGTTATACTTGCATACTAGAGGTCCTAGGTTCAATCCTTGGTTGTAACATTTTTTTTTATTTACCTTTATTTCAGGATTTTTTTTTATTATATATGGGCCCATTTATATGGGCCATATTTTAAAAGTTTGTCCAGGGCCCCCATAAACTCAGGGCCGGCCCTGCAGATACTGTGAACCTTGAGTGTTACTGCAACTGAACTCTTGAGGGGAAGGTTAGTAGATGGGTTAAGCTCCATTTTAGTTCAAGGTGTTTTCTTTAAGTTATGACTTATTTCGAGTACATACTGATACTGGTTTGAGCTCCTAGAATGAATAGAAGTACTTGTTACAAATTACAACCATGGCTGGTTGGGTGCACCTACAAGAAGGTTCCTAGTCTAATTTTCAAACTCACATTCTAGTTTAAATTATTACAAAGAGTTGAAATCCTGAATAGTGAAACTTGGATTGATGAATTTATGTTAGATTGGATATCAGAGGCTCTAATGGTTAGAATTGCTCAGCCTTTGGATGACTACAATGCCTACTAGGTTCAATTTGTTTTTTGTACTTGGTGTGTATAGAGGTCAAAACCCACAAGCTTCTTTTTGAGACAAAATGCACAAGCTTTTCTAGCATCCGGACTTCTTAGATGCTTCTAGTTTTACACTCTATGACAAGGGAATAGCAGATCAGTTCTGAAAAACATCCTTCCAGATCATCACAGGAATAGCTGTATGCATAAACTTTTTAAGGTCTAGCCACATGTAGATCAACCACCACTGTCGGGATTCTCGAGGATAAAAAAACTTACGATATAGATTACTTCACTGAAATCTTTTTATTAAATGTAAAGAATTTACTCTAATATCTTAATTTTGATAGCTAATATTTGTGTTCATTAGGGTCATGTCCGTGCCAATATTGTTTGCCATATTCTGCTGCATTGTATATTTTCTGCAAGTTAGACTCGTATGCAATTATTAATACTGCTACTTCTATGCCATTGGCTTCAATAACATCTTGTTCACTTTTGGTTTAATGAGCATGATCTGCTAAGTACCTGATCTATGTGATCAATATTTCTGTCACATACTAGCTGGAAGGCATCTATGCATATAGAGCATTTACTGGATTAATCTGGATAGTGGTACTAACTTGTTGTGTATTTAATAAATGGTGTTTATTTATAAATGTTGATTATAGGAAATAAAGAAAAGCTTTCCAGACAGTAGTAGCATAATTAAATGTGCGTGCCAACAATATTACTTTTTTAATGTTATATTAATCTTATCATTTATCCATGTTATTTGAGTTTTTTCTCATGATATTTTTGTTGCAGGGTCGATAGAAATAAGTACCAAATTCAAATTCCCTTGCCTCCAAAAATTGATCCTAGTGTTACAATGATGACGGTGGAAGAGAAGCCTGATGTCACGTACAATGATGTTGGAGGATGCAAGGAACAGATTGAGAAGATGCGAGAAGTATGCATCACTTTTTTATAGAATAAATATTTGTAACTCTCCTGTTTCTAACTGTATTTAATAATTGTTCAGGTTGTTGAGCTTCCTATGCTTCACCCAGAGAAATTTGTCAAGCTTGGCATTGACCCACCTAAGGGAGTTCTCTGCTATGGTCCTCCAGGAACTGGTAAAACACTCCTAGCTAGAGCTGTCGCCAACAGAACTGATGCTTGCTTTATCCGTGTCATCGGAAGCGAGCTTGTTCAGAAATATGTTGGAGAAGGTGCTCGTATGGTCCGTGAACTGTTTCAGGTAGTTAGATTTACGTATACATAATCATGTTAAAAATGGCAGTCTGAGTTAACCGCAGATGTATAGTTCTTTAATTTTCTAAGCCAATTTGATGATGATCTTAATTGATGTTTGACACATTTTTTTATTATAGATGGCCCGGTCCAAAAAGGCATGCATCGTGTTTTTTGATGAAGTTGATGCTATTGGTGGTGCTCGATTTGATGATGGTGTTGGAGGTGACAATGAAGTCCAGCGTACTATGCTCGAGATTGTAAATCAGCTGGATGGATTTGATGCACGAGGAAACATTAAAGTTCTAATGGCCACAAACAGGTACCTTCTAGTTACTTTTTTCCATTTTTGTTTTCCATGTTACATCTTAATTATCAAGATCTGCCTTGGCTTCAGAAAATTTCTCTATTATTAGCTTTCCGCAAGTGTAAGTATACTTCTCTTCTTCATTTGCTTTACCAATTTGTCAAAGGCTGAAATAATGAAGCTAACTTGGGAGTGTATGACCGAAGTGAACTACTTTGTATTAGTCTGTTTATGGCATGTAGTCAGATTCTTAACTTTATTACAGGATCATCGAATAGGCTATTTTTCACTTACATACCCAAACTATCACCTTTTCACTTTAATACCTTGAAGTATTCATGCTTGGGAGTGTATGACCGAAGTGAACTACTTTGTATTAGTCTGTTTATGGCATGTAGTCAGATTCTTAACTTTGTTACGGGATTATTGAATAGGCTATTTTTCACTTAAATACCCAAGCTTTCACCTTTTCACTTTAATACCTTGAACTATTTAAATTTATTCAAGTTAAACCCTCCATTCAAGCCATCCCCACTCGACAGTCATGTGCGGAGTGCAACCACTGCTGCTGTGATAGTTCAGGTATTTAAGTGAAAAAAATGTTCAGGATATATCAACTTGACTAAAAGAAGTTTATGGTATTAAAGTGAAAAGCGTGATAGTCAAGGTATATAAGTGAAAATTAGCCTATTGAATATTTGAAATAATCAGTTCCTCAACAAGAATCTGTTAGATAAACTGTCTCAAGTATGTTGTGAACTTTTGAAGGCATTCATATTTGTCCGGTATAGCTGAACTCAAAAGCTAAGGAAAGAGATTGCTGTTGTTTTTGTCTCATAATTCTCCTAGTATTACAGAAGATGTATTTGCAATGAGGCTAGTCAAGATACCATTCATCAACAAGCTTTAGTTTCGATTTTGTACTGTTATAATTCAAAACTCAAGAGGATGCTATTATACTGCTACACCGAACCCATTCGCGTTCTTGATGTTTATCATATGCTGCTGTTTGATCCTCGTTGTCACTTGCTTAAAGTTCTCTAGATTTTGGCACAATGTCAATTCATTACTATAACAAAGGTTTTCTTCACCGTTTTGGTTTAAATAATATGTTACTGATTTTAATTTAACTGCTGCTCTAAACTTCACAGACCTGATACACTAGACCCAGCACTTTTGCGTCCTGGAAGGTTGGATCGTAAGGTTGAATTTGGTCTGCCTGATTTGGAGAGCCGGACACAGATTTTTAAGATCCACACAAGAACAATGAATTGTGAAAGGGATGTTCGATTTGAGCTCCTTGCTCGACTCTGTCCCAACTCCACAGGTAAATATCTTAGTGTTTTTCATTGCTTTTTATTGTTTCCTGATATTTGAGTATTGAATAGAGAAAACATGTTGACAGTAGAATCTTAATGTTGGTCATAAAATTAGTTATTTTATTTGCCATCTTCCATTTATATGTTGGTGTTTTGGTATTAATTTATATGTTGGTGTTTTGGTATTAAACTATTAACCTTGAGTCGTGTAATACAATTTTATCCCATGAAAGAGATGTAAACTAGTTGCTAAGTTACACAAGTCCACACATTTTCAACGTGACAGGTATCAACCCATTCTTGTCCTGAGCTTGTTTGGACACTTGCAAACATGTTCTTCATATTGCAATATTCATATGGGCATGTTTACCTTTAATGTGCGTTTCTTCTTGGGTGCACATTTTGCTAAATCCTTGATTGTTGAGTTGTATAATTACCCTATAATTTAGATAATTTTAGTCTGAAGTTGATAGTTAATAAACAATTTCTAGATGATTATGGAGCTACTATCAAGATTTTTTGCATTATTTGTTTCCTTTTTCTCACCATGCACATTCTTTTGCTGGGTTTGATTTCTAGGGGCGGATATAAGGAGTGTGTGCACCGAAGCTGGGATGTATGCCATCAGGGCACGGAGGAAGACTGTCACGGAGAAGGATTTTCTTGATGCAGTAAACAAAGTTATCAAAGGCTACCAGAAGTTCAGTGCAACTCCAAAGTATATGGTGTACAACTGACATCTGTCTGTTAATCTTGTGGAGACGGGTATAAAACTTCATCGTTGCCCGGATGCATATTTATACTGCCGTAGTTTGTAATGCATGCCGTTCTAAATCACGATGCATTTGAACTTTGTTCTAAATTGCAAGTTGAAACAATTTAGAAACTTTTAAGCTGTGGGGTTAGAGCTTAAAGTTGGCATTTCTGATGTGAGGGGGTATCAACATAACATTGTAAGAGTAAGACATAAAAACTTCAAATTTCAATGTTTTATTTGTTTACTGTAGCATGAGCTTAGTGAACGTTTACACGTCTTCTCAGAAATCAAGCTTATAATTAGTTCTTACGAGGCTATTGTGACATTTTGTGCCCCTATGATCACAGTTCGAAATTGCTATGATCTGACACTTCAATGTGCGTAATATAGAACTTGCATTCAAATGCTGAATACCTGAAACTGTTCAATTAGCAGCTTGCCAAGTCGCAAGTTGATTGCTGTTCTGAGCACCCTTATCACAAGGCTTCGGGAGGAAAAGGAGAGATATGTAACTGTAATGTCGACATTTTTTTCCTGGCAATTCCTTCATAATCTTACCAAAGTTTATTTCCTCACAAAATGGGTACAAGAACTACTGTTTGGCGTTAGAGTTGTTGGCATCCAATAATCTAAAGCTAAATACCATAATGACATCCCAACAATATAGCTCGAACATTTTTGGCACCCTTAAACTTTTCATTGCTCGATTTCGAACTACAACTTCAACAATTCCTCTTTTAAAACACTTTTCGTCAATTTTAAAACACATTGCGACAACTTCGAAGTAATCTTATAGTACAAAAGCGTAAAAGCGTAAATTTAAATATTTGTATTGTCAGATATTATTTTAAATTGATCGATCCCGATGTGCTTCGAAAGAATAGTTTATAAAGTTGTGATGCTAAAATCGAGTAATAGAAAGTAAAATTGGCAAAAACGTCCAAACACTATAGTTGGGTTCGATAATTTCTAAATCCAAAGCTAGTATTACATATCAGGATTTAGCATTAAAAATAGAGACCAAATATACTCTAGTCAGGTGCCCATGTGAAATGAAGTACCTGAAGTAATTTCTATTTAGTTTTGTACTACTTGGCTCTTAAGTAGGGTTCAGAAGTGTCATAAACTGGGATAAAGAGCCTTCTGCCAATGCCATGTTCAGCTCTGATTCTTACCTGAAGGTCCTGAACTGATCTGTTGGCACCACCAATGTGGATTCTTAATACTTTACACAAAGGCTACAATTAAAAAAATAAAAAAAAATAAAGAAAAGAAAAAAAAACATGCAGCCTATGATTCTTCCAGGAACAAAAGAGCAAGCTTTGTATTTGTATCGATGTTGTCCCATAAGAGTTTCATCATCACCCAAGCTTAAATGGCATAATCTGTCATCAACAGCCCAGATAATCACTCAGTTGAGGCTGTTAAGTCAAAATTTTATAACCTACACTGCAATTTTCTATATGATAAAGGAGGTAACAATACCACTTGTCAGGCTTGTATCTATATATACATTCCATCAATACATTAATTAAATGATGTCACTTTTTCATGCCATGTTCATCACCATCTAAAAGGACAACTGGGCCTATTTTTCGCCATTGCGATTGGGAAAACAATTAAGCCAAGTCCTGCGCATCTTGGTCATCAGCTTGCGGAGGATCCTCAAGTCTATCTCGACTACGTGTTCTCTTGCTCATGTGGGCCCTCTGCACTAGACGAACCAAGGCTTGTACAACTTCTGACATGGGCGGTCTGAATTCTGGCTCGGGCTGACCATCGCAACCATGTGAAAGTCAGATATCAAACATAAAGCAGTGATTCTATATTCAAATCTTATCGATGAAGAGTTCAACTCAATATTGGCATTACTATCAGGGGAGGGGACCATAATACGAATGGCCAAAAGTAAGATAATGCGAAAGAAACATCCTGAGCTGCCACTAATGCAATTGCTTGAATTACATATACTGGTAGGTTTGTGATTTCATATGCAGGATTTACCTGAACACAAAGTGCGATGACATCAGCAAATCGTGAGAGTGCTTTGGCAGGGTATAGCCCCTCCAAGGCCGGGTCGACCATCTTGTCCAATGCATCGATGTCGTGGAGCTGGGGAGTCGCCCACCGAACTAAGGACTGCTCTGATCTTGGTTTTGAGCTGTCAATATAACAACTGTGAGCACAGCTCGCAGCAAAGCGGGCAGAGAAAATATAGATCTAACAGCAATAACCTCAACTGAGCGTTTTTCAATATTTGGATAACAAATGATCTGGACTTTAGGAGCCCAAGGAGCTTTTTTTTGCTTTTACCTATCAAAAGGATTTCTGCCAGTCAAGAGTTCCAACATGACCACCCCAAAGCTGTAAACATCACTCTTCAGACTATATTGCCCGGACATTGCAACCTCGGGAGCACTGTATCCACAGCCCATACTATGATCCAATGTCTGCGAGTTTTTCCAAGTACATAAAACAGTAAAAATGTTTCCATTTAAAATCGGAAAAATATATGGAACACGTTAGGGGTGAGCATTATTCGGTTTTGGGCCGAAAACCGAACACCGAATAAGAGATTCGGTTCGGTTTAAAAAAAATCGGTTCGCTTTCGATTTTCAAAATACAAAAATTTCTTATTCGGTTTCGGTTTTGGGTTTTGGTCCAAAATTGAAAACCGAATAAGAATTATACAATTATGTAAATATACTAAAATTTAAAATGTGTATATTTTAAAAACAACAATTCTATGTATGTGTTTTGAATTCCAACTTTGATAATTTAACAAATAGTCCAACTTTGTGCGTAACTTTGAAATTCAACAAATGTGTGTATAAAAATTATCAAAATTGTGCGTAACTTTGAAATTTAACCATGATCTCAACTTTGGGTCCGACCCATTAATTCCAACCGAATAAACCGAATTTATTATTCGGTTCAGTTTCGGTTTTGGCTAATTCGGTTCGGTTTCGGTTTTAAATTTTTAGAATTTCGGTTTATTCGGTTTTGACTAATTCGGTTCGGTTGAAACCGACGAACGCTCACCCCTAGAACACATCCTGCCTTCCAAAAAGAAACTAGATTTGGAGAGTAGTGATGATTAATAGTCCACTTTGAAAAGGAGAATGCATAAGTTTTCAGCCTGATTTAAGTCCATGGCTTTATCCACTTTTAGGGGCTGCTTTGTTGCCTGTAATTGGTAAATCCCTTGCAGCATATGCTGCTGCTGTAATTGGAGTTGCAGCCAAAATGGCTGCAACGAATGCTGCAAGAATCGATGTATGTATTGCAGCTTTAGTTGCATTAATGGCTCCATTTACAGCCAACCAAACACCAGACTTGGGTGTAAATGCCGCAACAAATGTTGCTGCAGAATAGATGCAGTGCTACAAACCAACTTCATTTGGAATAGTAAGATATGGCGCAACTTACGTTTCTAAGAATAACATATTATTGATAGGTCCAAGGTTCTAAACGGCGGTAGGCAGATGCGCGGCGGAGAGAATCCGCCTACCGCCTAGGTCGCCTAGGCGGTCGACACATTTTGAACATTTTTTACTATTTTACCAGAGTTTTTGCCTAGGCGGCCTAGGCAATCGATACATTTTGAACATTTTTTTACTATTTTACCACAATTTTTTTGCATAATATGAGACAGGTAATATGCTTAACTGCCTATTGCTTATAATGAAGTTAGTAAAGGTCCATGCAAGGGCAATTAAATTTTCTAGTGGCTCAAGAAACCCTTCTGACTTGCATTCGTCCTTTCTTTCTGTTGAAAATAAACAAAGTTATAAGAAAGCATTCATCCTTTCTTTTGAAATATCTTTAACCACTTAACCAAAAAAAAGTCCATCCAAATTGAAGATTCAGCAGGTAAGAAATCCATATTTTGAAATTCTACAATATGGTGATTTAAGCTTTACCTGGTATCCCACATCAGGCACAAAGCTTGCCAGTCCACACTCAGAAAGGTGAGGATTAAGCTCCGCGTCCAGTAAAATGTTGGCCGACTTGAAGTTTCTGTGAATTACTGATGGCGAGCAAACTTCATGCAGATACCTGGAAACTAGCATGTTATCATGTAAGTAGTTAAACTAAACCTTTCTTTCTAATATGGAAAAATAGTTGTTTTGGATGTTAAGGAACGTGATACAAAATCACAACTAAGTCTACTGCTTGCAGCACCTCACTCTAAACCATTAACCAAGGACATAACTGAGCCTCATGTAACTTGTAAAAGACAAGAGTAACCTAAACTATACATCATGATTCAGAATTTAGATTCTTCTTATGAGTTTCATGAAATACTCAAAACTAGAAAAACATTTAAACCTAGCAGAGATTGAGGACAAGTATTCAGATTCAGCCATCTGGCGAGTCGCACACTTTTTTAAAATCAGAATCCATTTTCTTTTTAATTATACTTCGTCTTTGATCATGGGAATGTCAATTATTGACCACCATATATGCAAATTCAATCTCGTGAAACCAATCATAATAATACGGAAGTCGAAAGATTCAATGCTACATGTGCCAAAAGTCATTAAGTAAACTAGAAGCATTAGTTTGAAGAAACAATCTGTCTGAAGCATCAAGAAATACATTTAAGAAACTAGTTTTTTTCTGCCAACCGTAGTCTAAAGTATAGTTGACAGAAAATTAAAAGAAATATTTTAAGATACCATAGGAAGACAATACAACTTACTCTAATGCTCGTGCCATGCCTAGTGCAATCTTCACACGGGTGTTCCAAGTCAATGGCTTGCTGTATTCATCCAAGACATGAAGGAGATCCTGCAGCGTGCCATTCTTGTGAAACTCGTAAACCAGCAAGTGCTGTCCATGCTCAAAACAATAGCCCACCAGCTCGGTCACATTTGGGTGGTGGAATTGAGCAATCTTGGAAACCACCTCAATGAAGTTCTCAGTTGATTGGTTGGGAAGGACAGTAGAATTTATTTTTTTGACGGCCAGGACCTATAGAACAATCAAACAAATAAATTAGGTCTCGGATACAATAACTAGATAAAAAATAATAAAACAAATAAATCAGGACTTGTACAAAAGTAACTTCAGGTATACATATACTTGGTTAAAAAAAATTAGCAGATGGAAAAACGAAGGAAAAACCATGTGTGGGGCAGTATGTTAGCCAAAGAAGCATGTGGAGATTGTAGTTCAATGGCAACCTGGCATGCAAATACAGTTGTGTTATGTGCTTTGAGAATGTATCTCTAGTTATAGGGTCAAACTGTAATTTGTTAGAAGACCCCTTAATCGTGTGGTGTTGTTGCATCATGGTGAGTCTATATTTTATGTATTTGCAATTCCATGCCCTGTGAGAATGTTCATGGCCTACTGAGATGAGTTCATGTATTCAACATTCTCTCTCTCTCTCTCTCTCTCTCTCTCTCTCTCTCTCTCTCTATATATATATATATATATATATTTTTTTTTTTTTTTGGAAAAAAGGGTAAATTTTATTCCATCAACTCAATAAGGTTACAACATAGTGATACAATCCCGGCTCAGGGGGACATTACTAGTACATCCGACTCAATGTTATGAAGTATGCCCACCAGTGGGGTGGATAATCCCTCATACATGCGCCGGTTCCTCTCCCGCCAGACATGCCAAACTGATGCAGCAAGTCTCAATCTAGCATGCCTGGCCCAGCTCTGCTCCTTGCCCCTGCAATCACCAATCCACTTAAGGATTTCTCTGAAATCCCGCTCCATACCAACCCCTCCCAAGTGTCTCCGGCTCTGCTCTGCCCAGATGCTCCATGCCACATGGCATTGAAAGAACAGATGCCCAATGGATTCAGTCTCTGTCTCACACAAAACACACTTAGGGTCAGGGACAGAAACCCCGAACCGGAGCAGTCGGTCCCTAGTAAGCAGTCGGCCCAGCACCAGTTTGTATGCAGACAGTTGCATTTTCCTGGCAAGCCCCTTCCCCCAGACAAAGTCGAACTCCTCAATATCATCGAAGTGGGTGCGGACAAGGTCGTAGCAGCTGCTAAATCGGAACTCCCCTGCACCCACCGAGCGTCCAGGAGGGGCCCAAATCCAGACATCAGACAGTGCCGTAGGAGTGATCTGCACCTGTCTGATCTCCTCCCCTAACGGAGCAGTGAAACGATACTCCTCTGGCCTCCAGACCCCACCACGAATGATGTGCCTACACGTCAAACCCCTGTATGCCACGCCGTCCCTCTGGGGGCCCAGTATCTCCAGGAGGGACTGACCTGAGATCCACGGATCGAGCCATAGGTCCGTCTCCCCTCCCTCCCTCATCCTCCTCCGCAAAGCCGTCCGAAGGGCAGGACGGTTCCTCAGGATATGCTTAAAAGACACAGAGAAGTTGTTGTCAATTTCACATACCCAGAAATTTCTTCCCCGGAGATATCGACTAGTCATCCAGGCCGACCATAGAGAATCACCCTGAAGGAACCTCCATGCCAGCTTGATCCCCGCCGCCTCCCTGACAGAAACAAGTGATCGCAGACCCACACCTCCCTCTTTCCTGGGCCGACAGAGCTGCTCCCAAGAGATGGCATGAATCCCCCCATGCCAGATGAACTTGGCACATATGCCCTCAATCTTTCGGATAGTAGCCAGAGGGACCATAATCGATTGGAGCCAGAACAGCGCAATAGCAGAGATAACTGAGCGAAACAGCTCAATACGCCCTCCAAACGATAGGCCAGCCGCCTGCCAGCCCTCAACCCTCCTCTGAGCAAAATCCACCAGACTCTGACAATCACGATCCTTCGCGTAGTTGACGGAAAGGGGCACCCCCAGATATTTCACCGGGAGGTCCCCCTTTTCCACCCCAAGCTCCAAGGCCCGCTCCTCCTTCAAAGTGCAAGAGCTGCTGAAGTAGACTTTGCTTTTGTCCCTGTTTAACCGAAGGCCCGATAGCTGTCCGAACTCCTCCATCACTGCCGCAAGCTCCCTCATCCCACGCATGGAAGGCCTCAACAGGACCAAGAGAACATCTGCATAAATGAGATGAGAGACCACCGGGGATACCCTGCTGTATATCGGTACAATCCTCTCCCGATGTACCGCGATGTCCATCAGACATGTGAAATACTCCATCACAAGGGTGAATAGGTATGGGGAAAGCGGATCCCCCTGCCGAAGCCCCCTGCTGCTACCAAAGAACCCGTAAGGGATACCCTGGATGAGGACCGAGAAAGTAGGAGAGGTGATGCACTCTCTGACTCTATCCACCCAAGTCTCGGAGAAGCCCATCGCAGCCATCAGATGGCAGAGGAAGTCCCTGTTGACGGTGTCGTAGGCTTTCCTCAGGTCGAGCTTCACACATGCCTTCATCCCTCCAGGCTTGTGGAACTCCCGAATCAGCTCATGAGCCAGCAGGCTATGCTCCGCAATATACCGCCCCTTAATGAAGGCCGCCTGATTCCGAGACACCAGACCCTGCATAGCATCCTCCATCCTCCTGCACATAAGATGAGTAATTATTTTATACAAATAATTACAGCAAGCAATCGGTCGAAAGTCAGCAAGAGATGTCGCCCCCTCCTTCTTGGGCACAAGAGTCAGGAAGGTGTGGTTCAGCTCCTTCAGGAGCTTGCCCGTATCAAAGAACTCCTGAACAGCCGCAAGGACCGGGGCCTTGAGGGTATTCCAATGGCGTTTGTAGAAACCACTGGAGAACCCATCCGGCCCAGGAGCCTTGGAAGCATCAGCCTGCATCACAATTGTCTCCACCTCCGCCATCTGGACAGGGGCCATAAGGAGACTATTGCCATATTCCGTAATCAGCGTCTTCGTAATCAGCTGCGGGAAGACCGAGGGATAGTCCGTCTGATGATAGAGCTCAGAGTAGAAATGGACAGCCTCCTCCTGGATAGCAACCTGGTCAGTCACAAGACGCCCGTCCCTGCCAATCAGTCTCTGGATACGGTTCCGGTGCTGACGCGCCCGGATGACGTCATAAAAGAATTTGGTGCAACGGTCCCCATCCTTGAGCCAAGAGCATTTGGCCCGTTGGGCCGCACTAATCTCCTGCTGAAGCCTCAAGGTGTTGACCTCTGCAGCCAAACTCTTCTCTCTAGCCGCCATCTCCCCACTCAACATGTCGCCCTGCAGCTCTGCCTGCAGGTCTCGCAACTCCGCCTCCTTCTCCTGTAGGGAAGTCCGGGGAAGTGCCCTCACCCAGTCCCGGATGGCGCGTTTGGCGTTTTTCAGCCTGTGAACCATACAAAACTGGGCAGTGCCGTCCACCTCCTGGCCAAGTCCTCCCGCCACAGTCTCCCCATAGCCAGCTGATAGGAACCAACTGTTGTCATACCGGAATGGTCGGGCTCTCCATCTGGGACTCTCCACGAAGCGCACCAGGATCGGCGAGTGGTCACTGGTCCCCGCAGGGAGCCCCTCAGCCACAGAAGAGGGGAATAGGCGGAACCAGTCACTGTTCCCCAGAGCCCGATCCAGCTGGCATGCCACCCTGCTCACCTCCGCCTTGTTGTGCCAAGTCCATATGTGTCCTATCCTCTCCAGGTCCCTGAGCCCTGACTGGAGAAGACAAGACTGAAAATCTGAAAGTATCTGGTCCGGCACCGGCCTCCCCCCCAGCTTCTCTCCCCGGTATAGCGTAGCATTGAAGTCTCCCATAATAAGAAGAGGGAGGTGCCGATGCCTCGCTAGTGAGCTCAGCCTGATGATGTCCTGCCACAAGGTCTCCCGACGCCTCCTGTCATTGTGCCCGTAGACGGCACCCAGTAAGAAGTGGAACCCCCCTTGTTGGTGAAGGAGATAGCCACCAGCTGGTCAGACATGAAAACCTCCTCACCCTCCCAACTAGCTCCATTCCATCTAACCCAGATCCTCGCCATATCACAGAGACCAAGGTTGTGAAGCTGGACCCAATCCGTAGGGGTTCTACGGGACAGAGTTTTCGCCCCCCTGATCTTAGTCTCAAGTAATATCGAGATTTCACACTGTTCCTTCCTCAGCACCTCACTAATCTCCCTCCATCTCCCCAGAGAACACCCCCCCCGTACATTCCAGGCAAGGGCCGACATCTAAATCACGGGTGGGGTCCCCTGAACATCCTCTGAAGGGGCACCCGGGGAGAGTGCAACCTCCATATCTCTGGTATCCTCATCTCTATCCCCCTGTAGAAGGAGGGGGGCCGTAGCCCCGTGTGGGTCCCCCTGTGGGGTAGGCTGTGCTAGTACTGCCACCCATTTAGGGTTGACCTGCCACACTCTCTCTGTCCCACCCTGCCCGCTATCCTCACCATGTGCCTCCGTAGCCTGGCGCTTCCGACTGTACACCTGAATAGCAAGCGCTTCTTTATCTTCCTGTCGCCTGTCCTCCTGCCCCATACTCCTGGTGGTCATGGTCCTCGTCCCCGCATACTCAACCAACGCTCCAGCAAGATCCTCCGTCGGGGGCCCCTCACCTTCTCCCGAGATAGGGGGAGAGTCTGCCTCCATATCATCCTCCATCACGCCCACCTGGTCCACAACGGGGGAGTCATCTGCACCACCTGCCACCTGCACAGCCTTCTCCGGCACCACCTCAGAAGCTCCCCCACGTCTACACGCGCTCGGGAGATGCCCGAAGCAGGCACATGCCGGACATCTGGGGGGAACCCACTCATACTCCACCTTCTGCCAAGCGAACTGGCCAGAAGGTGTCCTGTACTTCAGCTGCTCAGGCAGGTCCAACCTGGCGTCAATCTCCACAAAGACCCGTGCATACATCAGTCTAGACCTGAAGGTGGTGGCATCATCCGCCTTAATCGGCTTGCCAATGAGGCTGGCAAGTCTCATAAGCAGTGGGACACTCCAGAAGCGTACCGGGAACTCAGGGAAACGAACCCACACTGGCACAGCATTAAGCACCTCCTTCTCGCACCTCAAGTCGGGGGTCCATTGCTTCAGAATGATGAGGCGGCCGTCAAATGTCCACGGCCCTCCCTGGAGTATCCGAGTCACATCTTCCGCCAACCCAAATTTAACGAAGTAGAAGCCGTTCTCCTTGGAGAAGAACTCCATGCTCCCCTTCGGCCGCCAGACTCTGTCCGCATATCCTCTGATCTGTCCGTAGAAGGGCTTGCTCCCCAACACGTATAGCACCAATGTGTTCTCCCAGAATGCCGTCACCTTCGCCACTTCATCGGCCGGGAAGTCGGCGCAGAGCTCACCCCCAATCGCCATAGGTGCAACGTACTCCATCGATGCCGGCGTCTTGGCGACCCCCACCTTGCATGCATCCGCCCAGGATACAGGCCGCGGACCCGAACTCCGAGGTGGGGTCGTCGGAGGTGGCCTGGCACTCGTGCTCGCAGCAGTAACTCTCCCTCCGATAGCTGGGACAGCCGTCCCCGTCGCCCCTTTCGCACGAGGCCGCCATGCAATCCTGGCTTGTCCCTCCCGATCCCCCGAGTGTGCCTGTCCCCCCGATGGACCCGCTCTCCTGGCTATCCCCGCCCTCCTGTCCGATCCCTGCGTATAAGCCCTCCTAGCCTCAGGGATCTGTGATCTTTGCCCTCCTCCGCGCCGAACCCTCCGATTCTGGACCGTAGTCCAAGCCCCCTCCTCATCCTCCAATCCCGACGATGTTCTTTGGGCGGCGAACACCATCGGGGACCCCCCGGATGTCTCCGTCGTCGAACCCCCAGCCGAAACCTTGCCCGGGAGGGAATTTCCCGCCCGCAGCCCGCCCCGGCCACCCCCCCCCCCCCCCCCGCCTGGGGGGGGTCGCCGGCAGCCGCCCGCCCCCCGGGGGGGGTCGCCGGACCTCCCCGGGTCGTCTGCTGCCCTCCCGCGCACCCGCGGACGCGAGCAGCAGTTGCCACGCCATTCGCCGGCGGCCCGCCGCCGCCGACCGCCACTGGCCGGTCGCCACCGACCGCCCCCGCCACCCCCTTGCCTTTCCCCCGGTCCGGGGGGCGGTTGGCAGCCTCCACGTCGCCGTTGGTCGATGCCCTAGCAGAGCTAGGGTTTACTGTAGCCGCTGTCACCATCTTTTTTTTTTTTTTTTTATATTATATATATATATATATATATATATATATATATATATATATATATATATATATATATATATTTGGAAAGAGGTAAATGTGGCGAACGCTCCCACCGGGAATCGATCTCCTGACCACTCGGGTCGCATGCATCTCTCTTAACCACTAGGCTAGAGGCCATTTGCATATATATATATATATATATATATATATATATAGTACAGGCTGTACAGCTAAAATTAATGATCTTCTTTTTTGGTATATATATATATACCCCAAAAAGGAAGATCATTAATTTTAGCTGTACAGCCTGTACTATAGTTAGAAGTTAGGAGTCTTATTAAGTCATGTAATGTTCACATAGACCTGCTAGCAGATCAACATTCAAACTGAATAACTACAGAGATAAACTTTGCGCTGGATGTCAAATACCAATAAATACGAACTTAATCACCAGAGACTTTGGAGCCTTGGTAAATAGTTGTTCTACTATACTTCAGTTCAATACAATGGAGGTGTTTTGGTTCCAGAAATGCACATGCCACTTATAATCCATCAGTTAGTATTTCATTAACAGAAAACTTTTCTTGATGACACATAAAGCTTGCAGTAATTAAACAATTTCTAAAGGAAGAATAAAAGAAACCCATCTCAAAATAAGGCATACCTTTCCATCGTTGAAATGTGCTCTATAAACACGTCCTGTAGCTCCCTCACCAACAAGATTGTCTGCACTGAAGCTCTCAGTAGCCATTTGCAGGTCTGCTACTGAATAGATGGTCGCTTTTATGTGAGATGCAGTAATTTTCTTCATGCCAGATTTGCTAGAGAAATCATTTTCCTCGAATGATTTATTTCGATCAATTGGAGGAGGTTTGAGGCTAATAGGTTCAGATGATTGTAATGTGGTGTTAGTGGCAGGGGGTGGTTGGAAGGGCTTCATCTCTGCAATAAAAAGTTTACTTGATAAGGAAATTACTGAGTTTAAGTCACATCAGACGAAATGAGAGGCCTTATTTATATACGAATACTGCCGCTTGGTAAAACTTGATAGAAGAACTAAAGAAGTATTTCATGACCTGATCAAGATGTTTCATATGAGGAGCTTCTCAAAGATGCATATATAAAGTTCATCATAACTAACCAAAGTACTGTCCAAGATAAAGATTGGTCAAAACTCATAAGGGAAACCAAAATTAAGAACTGAACTTGTGCTTGACCCTGCATTAATCAAATGCAATACAGCCTAGTGGCGGATGCATAATTAAATGACCAGCCTAACTGTTTTATCTATCCCAACTATTTGACAATACACCCAGACGTGCATGCTAGGCATAGCTTGAGCAAGAAAACCTCATGTACCATACAAGTCCAGCAAGAATCCAATAAGAATGACACAAGTTCCCCTATGGATATGGCGAGATGCACATTTATGCGCCCATGTATGTAGTCATGTAAATGTCACCAGGCAGAACCATTTAATTGAAGCAGATCACAGTTAGCTAATAAGTTGTCCTTGACTGAATCATAATTTTTGCAGTCAATTAACTTATAGGCCACCCCCTAATGGTTGGGACAATGCATGATGGTTTTGATTACAGAACCAATCCTCTACAACCAAATTCAGCATCTTGTAGTACTGAAGATAGAATGGTAATATCTTCAAATTTGCTAAACATGCAATCACATTTTTCTACAATGAAAACTCCAACAGTCACTGGAATCCTTATCCGTAGAATTTACCCGTACTTTTTTACATTTATCACTATACCAAATTTATTCGCAATGCACCCACCTCCCTCATAATTACGACTTAAAATAACCAACCCAAACCTAAACTTAGGATATCATAAGGTATGTCGAGTGTTGAGAGTAAATAAGGGACTTTAGTCCCACATCGGTTAGATGTAATATGAATAGGGGTTGGACCCTCTATAAGTAGTAGGCAGTAGCCCTCAATAAAATTATCTGAGATATTTCACTCATTTCAACTTGGTATCAGAGCCAGGTAACCCTAGCCGCCCCCCCCCCCCCCCCCCTCCTCTCTCTCTCCCTCTCTCCCTAACCCTAGCCGTCGCCGCTCCCGTTGCCCGCAGCCAACCCCTTCCCTCCCCGCTGCCCCCTGCTCCCCGTCGCCGACCCCCCCCTGTCGACCCCCCCTGCAACCCCGACGCCCCCCCTGCTCCCTGTCGCCGACCCCCCTGTCGACCCCCCTGCACCCACCCCTCGCCAACCCCGACCCCCCTGCACCCACCCCTCGCCGACCCCCCCCCCCCCACCCCCCGCCGCCAACCCCCTCGCCCGCCCCCTACACAGCAGCTCTTTTTAGGGTTTTCTGCTGCTCGCCCGCCCCATACACAGCATCCCTTTTTAGGGTTTTCTGCTGTTCTGGAAAAAAACTAAAAAAAAAAAAGAAAAAAAAAAGAAAAAAAAACAGATTTCCTTCTCTTTAGAAGATCTCTGTTGTTGCCTTCGAGAATCAGTACCTTCTTTTTAGAAGCTCTACTACGAATACGAAATCTTTTTAGTTTTTCGTATCTCAGAAACGTTGTCTTTACAATCGTTTCTGCACGGCTGGTATACCTCTGGTTTGTCTCATGCAAGGAGGCACAACTACGTTGGTTATCCTTGAGCCGTCCGAACGCGTTATCATGACGCGGTTCTAGTTGGTCGTATAAACTACGACATATCAGTGAGGGATCTCGTTTTGTTGTTTCCCCCGGTAGCTGACTAAGACGAAGACGACTCCAAAGAAGACGACTCAGGAAACAACAACACCTCACTGATTGCAGTTGAAGAAGTCATGGATTCCATCTATGGGAAGTTGACAGCAGAAGAAATGAAGGCCCTGGTCGAGGATCTCCTCACCAAGAGATTACCGGAGGCAACCCCACGCGTGACCCATACTGATGTGGATCCGTCACCGTACAAAATGGGGAAGTTGGACAAACTGGAGACGAAGTTGGAAGGCACGACCAACTACTTGAAATGGTCGCGGCAGACGATGCGGACGCTGAAGGGACGTGGCTTGGTTGGTTATGTAGATGGCCACACCAAGGCCCCTGTCGATCACTCCTCGAAGGAGTTTGCTGTATGGGACATTGTCAACAATGTCGTGGCTGGTTGGTTGACAGCCTCTTTGACCGACCAAGTGTCGGGTAACGTTGAAGCAATGGAAGGAGTTGTTGATATCTGGAGAACGTTGAAAGACATGTACTCCGGTTCGGGTAACCCCATGCGAGTCTTCCAACTGCAGGATGAGCTCGATAGGGTAATCCAAGACGATCGTACCATCTCTGAGTACGCTGCCTTGTTGAAGAAGTACTGGTCTGATCTTGACCATTATGATCCTCTTGGCATGGAGGATGCTCAGGTTGAACCGGCCTTTGCCAAATATTTCTAGAAATTTCTGGATTATATCTCGCGGCAACGGATGATGAAGTTTTTGAAGGGGCTCAACCCAGCGTTTGAGCAACGGCGGAATGTACTTCTCGCACAACCGACGCTGCCGACATTAGAAGACGCCATAGCTGCCATGGCACAAGAAGAAGCACGGTTGAAGCTCATGCCTACCAAGGGTATCTCCCAGGGGGAGCAGGCCGGAGTTGACACATCTGCTCTTGCCACTTTCACACAACCTCCTTCTACGGGAGGCGTTTGCCACAACTGTGGTGACACAGGGCATTACATCAGCTTTTGCCCAAAATCGACACGGACTCCCTCGAATGGTCGGGGTCGTGGTCGCGGTGGACGACGAGGTGGTCGAGGCAGCTACGGTGGTGGAAGGGACACTTACTCTGGAGACAACAAGGCGCATCTGGCGGATGAAGGTGGGGACAATCAGCTGGCGGACATCACTCCATTTGAGAGGGTTCTCGAGAAGATGCGCGGCTCAAAGCTTGGTTCTGGTGAAAGACAAGTCATTCCTGGGGCGCCGTCCACTACAGGAGATTACTGCACTTACTTCTCCCAAACCAGTGCCGGTATACCTCCGCGTGCTCTTGCATCTGTCTCTCAGCCAGCTTGGATTATGGACTCTGGGGCATCTTGCCATGTCACGGGATCCCGAGGAGAGTTCCGGAAATACTCTACTCTAACGCCGCCAGAAAGCATTCAGACTGCTGATGGTACCTCCAGGCCTGTTACGGGTAAAGGCACTGTTGATTGCACTCCTTCCATCACTCTATCTAATGTCTTACATGCTCCTTCCTTTCCTGTCAATCTTATTTCCATTAGTGCCATTATCCTTGATCTAAACTGTATTGTTTCCTTTGATATTCCTAAGGTAACTTTTCAGGAGAAGGGAACGGGGAGACGACTAGGCACTGGCACATGGCATAAGGGTCTATGGTACTTGGACAGGAACGGTCTGGATAGAGCACTGGCATCTTTGGTTGCAGACGCCCAACCGGAAGTCCGAAGTCGAAATGTCGAAGCCGAGCTGCTCCTCCACCATCAGCGTGTAGGACATTCTTCTTTTCTCGTTATTAGTCGACTGTATCCGTCCTTATATCAAAAAGCAAATAAAAAGTTGTTAGTTTGTGATGCTTGTGAGTTGGAAAAACATACCAGAAGCTCCTATGTGCATTCTGGGCATTGATGTTCTGCTGCTTTTGATATGATTCATTCCGATGTGTGGGGCCCTTGTCCTACAAACGGTGTTAACGGTTATAGATGGTTTGTTACTTTTATTGACTGCTCTACCCGCGTAACGTGGGTCTACCTGCTGAAGAATAAAAGTGATATTTTTGAGACATTTCAAAGCCTCCATCAACGGGTGAAGACACAGTATAATGCTCGTGTTAAATGTTTTCGGTCGGATAATGGGACGGAATATACCCATAAGAGGTTTGCTGCATATTTATCCTCTCATGGTATACTCCATCAAACCTCTTGTGCATATACACCGGCTCAAAATGGTGTTGCCGAACAAAAAAATAGGCACCTGCTGGAGGTAGCTCGGACGATGATGCTGGCTATGAATGTCCTTAAATTTTTGTGGGAGCAGGCTGTCTTGACAGCCTCTTATCTCATCAACAGGATGCCCTCTCAATTACTGGACTGGAAGACGCCTTTGGAAATGCTCACAGGGACAACTGCGTACACCGTTCCTCCGAAAGTATTTGGTTGCGTATGCTTCGTCCACGATAACAGGCCTGGTGTTGGTAAGCTGGATCCTCGAGCACTTAAGTGTGTCTTTGTTGGGTACACCTGGACAGAAGGGTTACGTATGCTGGAGCCCGGTTGAACGGAAGCTGTTTGTAAGCATGGACGTTACATTCAAAGAACTGGAACCTTATTATGGTTCGGACGAAGGTTCTGCGTTTGGGAACACGCCTCACACAGCGGGTGTTAGACGTGAGGGGGAGGTAGTACGCCCAAACGTAGTTGTCGGATCGGTACCTTGTCCTGTCGTGACAAACTGGCAGAAAGGGGGAGAAAGCATCAATGATACTGATACGGAGGATGAAGAAGACAATACGTACATTACGCAGGGGAAGAAGCAGACAAGGGAAAAGGAGCTCCAAGTTTACAGAAGAAGACAGCAGAGGTCCAGTACTGTGCCGTACCCTGTGCCTATAGTGCCAAGTCCCTCGTCTACTCCTGCCCCGACTCCTAAAGATGTTACTCCCGCACCGGATCGCTCGGATTCGGAAGCGGATCTCTCCGATTCGGATGGTATGCTTTCTCCACCACCCATTGCTCCCTTAAGGAGGTCTTCTCGCATTAATGCGGAAAATGCTCCTATTCGTTATAAAGATTATGAATATGATATCGCCAACTACCTATCTTATTCTAATATTTCTCCTACTTATCAAACATTCCTCACTTCGTTAGACTCCACTTCTTTACCTAAGAATTGGCAGGAAGCAAAGAAGAACCCAAGATGGAAAGCCGCAATGATGGAAGAACTTGGGACACTAGAGAAAAATAAGACATGGGAGCTGGTGCCATTACCTGAAGGGAAGAAAGCTGTGGGATGCAAATGGGTTTACACAGTGAAGGAGACACCAGAAGGAAAAGTTGAGCGGTACAAGGCGAGACTTGCAAAAGGCTATACCCAGACATATGGCATCGAGTATGATGAGACTTTTGTCCCAGTAGCGAAGATGAGTACCGTAAGAACGCTGGTCTCCATTGCAGCAAACTATGGGTGGAAGCTAGACGTAAAGAACGCATTTCTTCATGGAGACCTACAAGAAGAAGTATACATGGAGACTCCTCCGGGGTGCTACTCTGTGTCAGATTCAGGTGAAGGAACGTCACATGGAAAAGTGTGCAAACTGAAAAAGTCGTTGTACGGGCTGAAGCAATCTCCTCGAGCCTGGTTTGACAGATTCAGAAGGGCTGTCACTGGCATGGGGTACCATCAGACAAATGCAGATCATACTGTCTTCCTCCAGCATGCAAGGGGCCACATTACTATACTTGCTGTATATGTAGATGATATAGTGATCACAGGTGACGATGTAGTTGAGATCACTAAGCTGAAGACGAAACTCGCCAAAGAGTTTGAGGTGAAGGACCTGGGAGAGATGAGATACTTTTTGGGTATCGAGGTGTGTGATGGTGAACAATGAATTGTTCTCTCACAAAGGAAATATGCACTAGATCTGCTGAAGGAGACAGGAATGCTGGAATGCCGAGCAGCAGTTACTCCAATTGACCAGAAGTGCAAGATGGGAGCAGAAGCAGGAGAGCCTGTTGATCGCGAAAGGTATCAAAGGCTAGTAGGCAGACTGATTTATCTAGGGCATACTCGCCCTGATATCTCATTTGCAGTAAGTGTTGTAAGCCGCTATATGCATGATCCAAGAACGGGTCATATGGATGCAGTATTTCAGATCCTAAGATATCTGAAAGGGACGCCGGAAAAAGGACTGTGGTTCAAGAAGAATGGATGCACAGATGTTGAGGGATACTGCGATGCAGACTGGGCAAGCTGCATAGACGACAGAAGGTCTACCACAGGGTACTGTGTTTTTGTAGGAGGAAACCTGGTTTCATGGAGAAGCAAGAAACAGTCAGTGGTAGCACGGTCGACAGCTGAAGCAGAATACAGAGCAATGGCTCTAGGAGTATCAGAATTGCTATGGGTAAAGACGCTGCTGACAGAGTTGAAGCTAGACAAGGGGACACCATTGCGCCTTCTGAGCGATAGTCAAGCTGCGATAAGTATAGCGAACAATCCGGTTCAGCACGACAGAACGAAGCACATCGAGATCGATCGATTCTTCATCAAGGAAAAGCTGGAACAAGGGATACTGAAGATTGATTATGTTCGCTCAGAAGAACAAGTGGCAGACTGTCTGACTAAGGGTCTTAGTTCATTGAGTCTGTCAAAGCTATGTAACAAGATGGGGATGATTAATATCTATCGCCCATCTTGAGGGGGAGTGTTGAGAGTAAATAAGGGACTTTAGTCCCACATCGGTTAGATGTAATATGAAGAGGGGTTGGACCCTCTATAAGTAGTAGGCAGTAGCTCTCAATAAAATTATCTGAGATATTTCACTCATTTCAACTTCGAGACAGTTTGGGGCAGATGTGTGGCAAGGAAGGACATGCAAATGATTCATGGCATGTCATCTAGACTTGCTCATCTTGCCATATGTGTCATCCCTAGAACCCCTTTAAAACATAGCTGATACACTATATGTCAGCTAAGATGTTTGAAGAACTGAGTGATATTGTAGGGTAAATTATTTATCCAAAAAATTAATAGTAGTTCAAGAACAGGAATTTTGGGGATATAATTTGATATTAATTAAGAATATGGCACCTGCTGCCACTCACATAACAGCATAGATTTTGTGTTACTATCCAGATATTGCATCAATACTCCAAGCCTTCTCCAATCAGAATGTGGTTGGCTATGGAGTATAAGAAAGCCCCATAAAGGATTTGACTTTTTATGACCGACTGTCTACTTGACATCAAACCTCTATGCAGGTGCCAAATTTATAGTCAAGATATCTATGAGCATGAGAGGGTCACGCCATAAATAGGCGGCCCGTGGAGGGTAGGTAGACCTACCTTTGGGATTTGCAATTTAAGCTCAAGCAACCAGGGAGCACACTCAATGTCCCCCTAGACTATAAAGAGTCTAGGCAAAGAGGTAGGATGCTAAAATTTGCTATAGGGAATTGCATTCATCTATATGACACATTAAGCCTAAGAGTGAAGAGGAATGACAATCCCATTTCAAAACTCCATACACATCTAGATAAATATGTATCATATCTACCTGTGTATATTTAGAAGTAAAAGTGTAAAGATGCCTCATGAGCTGATACAGAAATTACCTTTAACTTCATGTGATAACACAGGTTGACGGTCTTCTTTTCTCTTTTCTTCGCTTGAATTTGGGGACTTTTTAAGTCTTCTCCTTATCAAGAACAATGCAAATGCACCAAGAACAATAACAAATACAATGATGCCTGCTATTGCTCCACCTCCTATACCACCAGAACTTTTTCCACTGTCGGTGTCATTAGATGGCTTTTTAGTGACACCAGACCTGTGACCAGGGTTTGTTCTTCGGGCTGTTGTTGGAGGTGTACCAGGTGGCGGTGGAGGTGCCGGTGCTGTGTTCCATGAATTACCACCCGTCCTACAATTAAAATGTGTGCAAGTTAGCTTCAAGATGTATGGAGTGCCAAACAAACATGTTGTAGCATATTCTTCAAATCTCTATGAAGTACTTACTGAAGATTGTTCATTCCTTTTAACCGATCAGGAATCCATCCAGTGAATTGGTTATTCGCAACATTTCTATAAGCATGAAACATAAATTACAAAATAATACACCTTTGAACCCAATTGTTATGAAATATTTGATCTAAGGTATAAATTGATATCTTGACTCACAGATCTTCAAGGGGAAGGCTGGCAAGGACGTCTATTGTACCCGTGAATCGGTTGTTTTGTAGATATCTGCATTATGATAAGTATAATATTGGATATTGTGGTGAACTGAACTACCATTGTAGATAAATCACCTTCCTATATCCTTACAGAGCTGTCAAACTTGATAGGGAACTGAGACTTTCTGGAAGGTCACCCAAAAGATCATTGAAAGAGATGTCCCTGTCATCATATGAGCATACGGAACTTAAGAACAGAAACCCAAAAAAATGGAAATAAAAAAAAGCATTTAAAAAATATAGACTTGCGCGCTTCAACTGAAATATGTTGAGTAATGAGATTAAATCTAAGCAATAAAAGAGCAATGTATATCCTGTTTGAGAGAGATTGCTGAACAAAATCAGAAAAAAAGTACATTTAGAATGTGCTTGAAAGTTGAACATCAAAATTTAAAGAAAGAAGCATGAACTGCCAGCAAGATGGTATGACGTTGACTTACTGCAGAAATGTAATATTACGATAAATGAATGCAAGAAAATCACACACCAACATGCCAAATAATATCTATCTCCATGAACGCATGGTTTTACAAGAAACTGCATCATCTAGGCAATTAAACTATAATGTTCCATACTATAGTTAAATGACGATGAAAGTATGTTTTATTGTTACATAGGTAAAGAAGCAATAATGTACTCACATTGTAGAAAGATTGGAAAGTTTCCCAAACATGTCATTCAGACTTCCCTGGAGCTGATTATGATTAAGATTCCTACATTCACAGATGTTTATCTGCTCAGTTCAGAAGTTGAAGAAGTAAAAAAGGAAGAGAAACAATTAACTCAGGGCTTACAAAGTTTTAAGAGAAACCATCTGGGAAATTGAGTAAGGAATGCCTCCACTAAATGAGTTACCGGCAAGATTTCTGCAAATTAATTTATTGCAAGGCATGTAGCAAAACTCTCTCTTAAAAACAAAACAATTTGTCGTTTCCAACTTTCTATGTGATCAAAACTTACAATCGCTGGAGGTTAGGCGGAAGACTATATGGAATTTGATTTCCCCCTCCAATATTGTTGTTGCTCATGTCACTGAACCGAACTCAGGATTTCAAAGCATCATAATCAGTACCAAGACATAGTGAAGATACATATTCCTTAGGAAAGAAATAGTACTTACAGTTCAATCAAGGAAGTCATGCTGTTCATATTGTATCCCAGGGACCCAGTAAGTTCCAAGCCCGATAACTTGCTAGCGTGTTCCAAAATGGATAGATACAATAATATTGTCAATGCCTCGATTAATAAGAAAATCAAGTATTACACAGGTACAACAAATTGACCCTCACATTTCCGTAACTGCGGAACCCGAGCATGTAATCCCTCTCCATGACTCACCACAGGGGTCACCACCACTTGAGTTCCAACCAGTTAGCTGTGATGCTGAATTCAGGCTGGTATACAAGCCATTGAGAGCAGATACTGCAACAAGAATACAGAAGCAAAATCAGCTGAATAAACCATTCCTGAACCATGTGAAAGTTATCCCATACTTAACTCCAAGTGTTTCTCCATATACATGAAAATAATATAAATTGGGACTACCAGTTTCCTA
Organism: Iris pallida; assembly: GCA_029216955.1. NCBI lineage: Eukaryota > Viridiplantae > Streptophyta > Magnoliopsida > Asparagales > Iridaceae > Iris > Iris pallida. Next base: position 1,690,912 of record JANAVB010020597.1, on the reverse strand, counting down.
CTATGTATCTGATCATGATTTTCCATTTGAGCTAAATATACAAAAATGTGATACTTTATTCATTTTATAATATGACAACCATCCGAACTAAAAGCAGGAACACGAGAATATAAAGGGCTCCGGCGAATTTCATCAGTCCATTTTCCTTTATTTTCCCTTTGCAAATGACATTTTACGCCAACCTATGAACTTAATAGCTCCATACTAAACCTCTTACCAGAATCCATATATGACAGTAGAAGTCCACTTTTTTCACTCAAGTTCTCAACAAAACCCAGTTCCAAAGTCCCCAAGAAATATACTTCCAAGCCCCAAATAATTATTTAAACTTTAAAAGAGCTTCTTACAGTCCTAAATTAGAAGTGGAATATAGTCATACTTTTTAAGAAACATCAGGAATTTCTTATAGAACAAAAAACATAAGAAAAACAAAGAGGCCATATATATGAACCTCTAACTATTAACCATAATATTAGAAAAAAATCATCAGTGGACCTTGATACCAAATGCACATGCATATGAAGAGCAAATAAATTCACCATTATCTTTCTCTCCCCAAATCCCGGATTCTCGAAAACTATTTAAGAAAAAGTTTGCATAATTCGTTTATGAACTTTGGACTTATGAACACATTAGAGTAGAGAGTTTTGGCACAATGGAACCCTTAATTGCACCAATATGTCACCTGAATAATCTCATATCTCACTTAGAATATTTGTAAAAAATGAAACTTCTTCAGGAAAAAAAAGGTTTTTTTTTCCAATAGAAAAGCAGCACGCTTCCAAAACCCTCAAAACCTATAAAATAAAATTAGAAAAAAAAAAGAATCAAAACTATCCACCAAAGCAACCTCCTTTTTCTCAACCCCAATCATAAAATGCCCCAATATTCACAAACCCAACCCAAAAACTAACAAAAGGTCTTAAAAATTGGAACGAATCATCACATTGCACTTTCAGTCCATACCAACATAACAAACTCTCCAAACGAAAAGAAAAATGAACACAAAATGTGCTGGGACTCGGAAAGTCTTAACTTCCAAGTACATTCAGGAGTAAATATGAAATTTCTTCGGGGAAAAATGTCATTTTCCCAATAAAAAAAACGCAGCCCGCTTGCAAAAATAACCTCCAAAGCCTAGAAAATAAATTATTTCAAAGTATCAGTATCTTCTCAAAATCAAAACTTTCCACCAAAGCCACCTCCTTTTTCCCAACTCCACTCACAAAATGCCCCAAAACTCACAAATCCAACCCAAAAAATACCAAAAGCAACCATCTTTACTCTCAAAAAGTTGGAACAAATCAACACATTGTCACTTCCACTTCATACCCACATAAAAAACTCTCCAAAAGAAAAGAAAAAAGAGTTGCTGTGAACCAGAAGGTCTCACCATCAGATGGGTCAGCGCTGCCATTGACAGAGGTCGGAATGGAGACCAAAATGAAGACGAAGATGACCCAAACGGCCATTTGCCTCTTTCTTTTCTTCCTCCTCTCCTCCTTTCCACCCCAACGGAATGACAGGAAGTGCTAAAATAGTACTGTGTGAAAAAGTTGAGAGCTTTGCTTCTTTTTCTTGTCATTGTTTTTCTAATATTTGCTAAACTTTCTTTGGCTTATGTGCAGAGACTGTGGCACACAGGACGAGAAGAATCCAAATATGGGATTAAATATTTGTTTAAAAATTTGCACCGCTTTTTAGGAATTGAACACTACGTTTTAGTCTAGGAGGACTTTTGCATATATACCCCTATCCTATGTTTATAATTTTTTTATATTTTTTGCTTACAAATTTACAACCAGGTTTACCGTATGGAAATTGATTTCGGATCCTTTATACGACACTTTCGATTTGAACAAAAGTAATTAAAATTTATTTTCTAAATTCAAAAGCTATTTGATGCATATAAGTATATTTTCATGTATATTTTTTTATTCACTTACAATACCTTACTCTACACACACTCATATCTCTTAAAAAAATTACCGACCTATTGTAATATGTTAATATTTGGCACACTAGAATTATTATATTGTTTACACTATTTATTATTTTCCTATTTATTCTGTTAGATTTGTCTTTATGAATTTATTTAATAAGAAATTCTAAATGTTGATATTTGTCGGTAGGGGTGGGCATACGGTTCGAGGACCCGTGGTTCCGATCCGTCCCGAACCGTATAATCAGGGCCGGCCCAGCGGATTGGGTTGTCCTAGCCGAAAATAATTTTAGTTGCCCTAAAACTTTATTAAAATAATAATATATTTTATTAATATTGTGTTATGATAAGCAAGACAAGCTAGATTTACCAATATTGTGTTCCAGTGAAGTATCATGTAATGCAAAAAAGCCTAATAGTGCTAAAATATCAGTGGAAGAAAATAATAAAAAAATCTAGCATCTAACAACTCACTTGTCAAAAAATCGTAATATTTAAAAATGAAATACTTTATCACCAACCTCCATAATCATTGTTCTTAACATCCAAGTATGAAGCAGGAAGAACCCACTGGACAGCTCCTTAGACACTATGCATTCGAAAGCAAAGTAATATTTTTTTTAGACTGAATATATTGATTTCTTTGCTTCTTCCGAGTGCATGAGGACAGATAAAAGAAAGGTAGAAATTGGACTATTGGCGATTTGGCGGAGAGGTGCGGCCGTCTGGGAATATAGAAATTGGAATAGGTCCAGGACTGATGTGGATGAAGGAATTTTTTTTTTTTTTTTTTTTTGGGAAGGATTGTCCTAAGCCCAGGTGGTTGCCCAGGTCCGGGGGGGTTGCCCAAGCCCAGGGGCTTGTCAGGCTCACCCCTGGGCCGGCTCTGCGTATAATAGCCAAACGGGCCGATTCATAAAATTTTAAATGTAAACGGGACGGGGCGGAGCGGATCGTGTCATATTAACGGTTCGGGACGGGTTATCATTTGTAAACAAACGGGATCCCAGTTCGGCCCGTTTGTAGGGGTAGAATAGTAATTTTATTTAAATTTCTAAACTAAAAAGTAGAAAGTAAAACCTACAACATGTTACTAGAAGACCTAATCCAAACATTTCTCTTCTTACATGTAACACTGGAGAATGGAAAGTGATTTTTGTATAAAGTAATTTTTGAAGTCTCTAGTACAGTATTGTATAGGACTAGTTTTGTATATGTTAAAACAAATGTACATGACCCGTTTGGATCCATGGATTGTCCCGGATTGGACCCGTTTCAAACGGACTGGGTTCAATTCGGTTCCAAAGAATTTTAGGCCCGTCCCGCCCCACCCCGTTAAAGAGTTTTTGACGAGGACTCAGACCTTTTCATTAGAGATATTTCCATCCTACAACGAGGAGTTGTTATCTCTGTAATCCACCATTTTTGCTACTATATGTCGGCCAGTAACATGCTAGTCACCTTTACGTGCATTGTGAGAAATAACTAGTATTTGTTACAAAAATTAAAATATGATTATATAATAACTAGGATTTGTGATTTTTTTTTTCGATTCATAATTATATAAAAAAATAGTTAGGATTTATAAAAAAAAAAACAACTATGATATTATTTAAAAAATAAGATACAAATTTAAATATATTAAAATATTTAAAATATAATTTGAATATATTTTAATTAGATTTTGTTATAAACTTATAGATATGTTTTTATATTTGTTTAATATGTATTTAGTTAGATAATACCATATACTTAGTTTAAATACAATTTTAATATTGAATATATTTTAGGTTTTGTTATATATTTATGTAGTTAGAAGGATTATATTTTTTTTCTTAGCTACTGAGGAGATACATACGCGATACTTATAAAAAAAATTTTAAACTTTTTTTAGTTTAATTGAGGATATACATACGACTTGGATTTCTCATTCATTTTTTTAGTCGTTTTCAAGTCGGATTATAATTGTAGAGATATGCAAGATCATGCTAAATTTGTATCAATGAACACAGAAAATGTGGGTGCAAACTGTGCCAATCAATGTTTTAAAAATCGGACCGATGACTGAACCGAATTTTTTTGATATAGGTCGGACCGGGGTTCAAATAGACTTGGTTTGGTTCAGTTCAAATAGGTAAAATATCCATATTTACTTCTTGGTTTGGTTTGGTTCTTAGTATGTTTGTTTGGTTTAATTTTACAACCAATGTTTATCAAAATCAAACCAAGAATCAAATAGTCCAAATTTTACATGATAATTGTATTTTGAATTAAAAAAAAAAATCAAAATTGGCCGGTTCAATTGTGAACCGGTTCGTCCGGTTCATCGGATGAACTCCGATTTTCAAAAAAAAAAAAAACGACGGTGCTTTAAAAGATCCGAGTTTAGTCGGACCAGATCAATTTTTTTGGCATAAATTGGTTGAATCCGGTCCAACCACCGGTCCGGTTCTTACAACACTGGCGCCAATTCGCTCACTGGAAGTCTAGTCGACTGCCAAATAGTTGTTCTCTTAGACTTTTTTTTGGTGGTGGTTGTTGTTGTTGTGTGTGGTAGAGTGGAGTGCTCTAAAATAGTAGAGACATGTAGAGGCACATCAAGCTGTCTGTGTACAAGAGATTGTGCTCTTCTCGCAACGTGATCAGACCTATTCCAGCACGCGAGGTGTTCCTCTTCTTTTTTTTTTTTTTTATCTCTTTGCTTAATTGGTGGCTTTAATTTGGACGAGGATGTTTGCTTTTAGTTTTAGTACAATTTCAGGTAGCCGACTGTCGTCCCCTGTGGGATGTTTGCTTTTAGTTTTAGGATGTTTGCTTTTAGTTTTATTCATCCAGCTTACTCTAATTCGTTCTCCTTACGATCTATTTATAATAGAACATAACTTTAGTTTGCTTGTTAATGATGTTTTCACCGGTTTTGGAGTATTTTTAAACCGACGTTTATAAAAATTCATGCTTGGTAATTTTTTTGAAGCACGGTTTTGGTTGTTGGAATTATTCAATAATTAAGGGACCACACATGTAAAATTAATTGTGTTTGGGCTATCTAAATAATTAAGCCAAATTAAAGTGGTTTATTTGAAAATTGGCTTAAGGGTATAATTGTCATGGAATTAATGTGTAGATACCGGAGATAATTCTAATTTGATGAGGGGCCAAATTAGAAATATCAAAACACACATGTATATAGATATATATATGTGTATTCATTAGGATTATGGTCCCCAACTTATACGACTACCAAAGAGAAGGTTGTCTCTTTTTCTCTTCTGCATCCCCATCAACAGAAAGAGAGAGACAAAGGATTCGGATTCACCTTTGTCATTAAGGGTCGTAGCAAGTTGGAAGATCGAACCCAATAAAGAAACGATCGTTTCAACATCCATCAAGTCTAGCAATGGATTCAGGTACGCTTCCGCAATCAATTTAATTTATGTTCTTCATCTCATGAATCGACAGGGCACAATAAAATTTCTAACAAGTGGTATCAGAGCCTACCTATTTGATTTATGAGATCGAAGTTTTAGAATTAAATTTTTTGTTGGATTCAGAACCCTAGATCGTTCCATCTAATTTAATTTAGAGTTATAGTTGTTCGATCTAACTTGTCAAGATTAAACTTTCTTTCCTTCGTTTATGCTGATTATTCGAAAGCATGAATGCTTTATTGTCATTAAGCAATGGATTCAGAAGGGTTATGGCAAATAAATTCATATGATATTGTGGAAAGTTTCGGAATTTTTTTTTTCTTCTTCCCTATTTGCTATTGTTAGATACATTCATCTGATTTAATGGATTCAGTTAAGATTTCCTTTATGATGTTTGAGATGCAGCCAACTTATAATGTTGACGTTTTTTTTTATGCCACAAGGATGTTTGGATGAGAAGAAATATTATTATATAATTTGTTATAGACATGGTGAGCTCCTAGTAGAATTTTTGGTTAAAGTTGTTATTGGGACTTGCACATGAATTTTTTTTGCATAAAGCCTCTTTTAACATGGATTCAGATGGATGTATGATTACAAGAAAGTTTATATTACAATTTTATTTGGTTCTGTTCCGTGCAATCTTCAGTTGGTGCTTCAATTGGTATTTAATTTTAATGAATTAGGGGATTTTGTTTTGAGAGTGGGATTTGAACCCACACCCTTTCGGACCAGAACCTTAATCTGGCGCCTTAGACTATCTCAGTCATATTAATGGCATATTAATTTTTGTTGGGTGTGGGATTTGAACCCACAACCCTTTCGGACCAGAACCTTAATGGTCTTTAGACCAACTCGGCCACGTTGTACTTTGATGTAGTAATGAACCAACATAACTAAAGAAGAGTTTTCTGTATGAAGGTTTATTTGGTTGGCTGATTTAATTCGTTATTTAATCATGTACAAGATTCACATATTTTTGATATAGTAGATCAATTTTGGTATAATATTTATAGATTATTTGATGTAATCTATTAATGCATATATTTGGTCTTCTATAGATTATTCTATTTAAAGTCATCCTTATGAATATTTGATATTATCTGTTGATGCATATATTTGTTAGAGTCTAATCAGTTGATTATTTAAATTTAAAAATATGCATGTACATAAGAATTTATGATTATTTAATTTAAATAAGCATAAAGATTTGGACACAATTCAGTTTTGTAAAATTTAGTCAACATTTAAATTTTTGGCACCTTTTATGGCTAGCAATAGTTGTCTAATATTCTAAATAGACCCATTGAAACAAGATGTCGCCAAAGTGACCTCTCTTGCGTAGATAGTCTATGAGAGATGTCAGATGTTTATGTGTGTACATTCATGCGGGTATTAGCCGGCCCAAAGGAAGGTTAATACTTGGCCGAATTGCACACATACTTGTGGTGATAAATGTGTGACAATTATAAGGTTTACATGTGAATAATAACCCGATCCAAAGATTGGCTTATTATTTGACACGACTTATTGTCAACATTTGATCATTACACCAAGAGTACCACTTGCAGTTAATATCACTGTCCAAAGACTTGATATTAATGATGTACTAGGTATCTTGAGATGGAGCTCACCATTATTTGAATTTGTTTGACTATATTTTACTCTTTGGTTATTAATTAGAGCATGTCATTTTTTGTTGTTGTTGTTTTGTTCTCTTTACAGTTAATGTTGCTATAATATCTGCCAATACAAATTTAATTTTCATGCTTAATGGGATAAATTTGAAGGACAAAAAGAAAAGAAATACAGAAGCTACTGAGGGTCTAGCTCAAAAGAAACAACAATATAAAACTAAGGGTTGTTTCTTTTGTGACAAGTCAGGGCATATAAAGAAAAGTATATTTCTAAATTTGGTCTGTTCTGAGGTTAATTTAGATTTAGTACCTAGAAACACATGATTGTTAGATTCTGGTGCTACTACCCACATTAGTGTTTATAGACAAGGTTGTCTGAGTTACTTAAAGCCAATTGATGATGAAAGATACATCTATGTGGGTGACGGCAAATCGATAGAAGTGGATGCAATAGGATATTTTAGGTTATTTTTAGGAACCGATTATTATTTGGATTTGATAGAATTTTTTTTATTGTACCGTCTTTTAGACGAAATTTAGTTTCAGTTTCCTTAATCGACAAATCTGGTTATCATTGTTCATTTGGAAATAATAAGTTTAGTCTATCTTTAAATTCGAATATTATTGGTAACGGTTCCTTTAAGATTTATGATCGCCTATATTCAGTTGAAACTATTGCAGCTTAAATAAAACCTTGCAAGTGGAGTCATGTGGTACTAAACATAAAATTAACAATAAATATTTTTAGCCTCATTATGACATAAGCGATTAGGTCACATCTCTAGAAATAGAGTTGAACGACTTGTGTCTGATGAGATTTGGATTTTATTGACTTTATAGACTTTAATGTCCATATTAATGTGTAAAGGAAATACAGACCAAAGTTCAACTGTAAGCAGCTACTTTATTGACTATGCTGACAAATCGAGGGGTTAATAATTATACAATCCCACACAAAGAAATTTTTGAGACGAAAAGTGTAATAGTTTTTGAGGATGTTGAGTTTGGGAGAAAAATAAAGTCAGGATCATTGTCTTTGAGAATGAATCAAATACGATTCCTACTATCACTTTTGACGATGTACAGGATTCTATACCTGTCATGATCAAAAAGTGAATTTGGAACCTCAACAAGACAATGTTGAATTACCTCTATAAGTCGTTGTTGAGATACCTTAACAACGACAACGTAGCGGCACCCCATTCAAGATAAGGTAATTATTCCTAAGGAACAAACTCAACAACCTCAAGAACCGTTAATATTAAGATGGTCCACCAGAGAAAGGAGAAATATAATTTCGGATAATATATGTCATATTTATCTAGGAACGCGAGGAAGACTGTGGATACTGGAAGATGATCTAATCAACTTCCGTCAGGCTATGGAAAGTTCCAGTTCTCAAAGTGGATTGATACAATAAATAAGGAGTATAAGTTCATGCAAGACAATAAAGTTTAAGAACTTATCCCATTACCAAAAGGTATGAAATTCATTGGTTGCAAATGGACATTTAGAACCAAGAAGGATTCAAAGGGTCATGTGGAGAAGTATAAAGTATGTCTTGTAACTAGTGACTTTATTCAAAATTTTGGGATTGATTTTAAAGAGTTTCTCTCTTCGGTATCTTTGAAAAACTGCTTTAAAACAATCATAGCACATGTTGCACATTTTGATCTTGAGTTACATCAAATGGATGTCAAAACGACGTTTTTCAATGGTAACATTGACGAAACTATTTATATGGTGCAACCAAAAAACTTTATGTCGAAAGACCCAAAGAATATGGTTTGCAAATTGACAAAATTCATTTATGGACTCAAGCAAGCTTCTCGTCAGTGGTACTATAAATTTTACTAAGTTGTTACCTCGTTTGGTTTTGAGGTTAACGTTGTTGAAAATTGTGTGTATCACAAGTTCAGTGAGAGTAGGAATAATTTTCAAGTTTTGTATATTGATTAAAGTATTCAATGCAAACCAGGTAACACCTCTCGCTAAAGGAGACAAATTCGGTCTCAATCAAGTGCCCTAAGGTTAGCCTTAAAATTAAGAAAATGCAATAAATTTTTACTTAATGATCAGTTGTAGGGAGTGTAATGTATGCTCAAGTATGTACGCGTCAGGATATTGCGCACATATTAGGATGTTAGACAGATATTTAAGCAAATATGGATGGATCATTGGGTAGCAGCCAAACTATTTAAGTAATTAATAGAGAACAAGAAATTATATGCTCTTTGTAGGAGATCGGATAATTCTGGAGATCATAAGGTATTCCGACTCCAATTTTGTTGGATGCCAACACAGTAGTAGATCCACATCAGTTTATGCTGACTAATGGAGAAATATTTTTGATGAGTGTCAAACATGCACTCATAATTTCTTCCACCATGGCAGCAAGGTTTATAACATGCTGTGGGGCATCTATTCAGGGAATATGGTTGCGAAATTTTGTCACAAGACTGCGTCTACAGTACGGTGTTGAAAGACCACATGAAATTATGGTGTGACAATAAATCAATACTATATTCCAATAACAACATAAACTTGTATAAGTCAAAGGATATTGACATAAAGTTTCTAGTTGTGAAGGAAAGAATTCAGAATGGTTATAGTGTCCATATAGCACATTAGGACAAACTCCATGTTAGCGGATCCGCTCACAAAAGCATTATCACCAAGGGTCTTTCATGAGCATACTGCTCATATGGGTGTTAATTAAGAATATGGCAATATAGTGAGAGTTTGTATTTTATGTATTTGGGTGTTATTTGGTTTTGGACACATTTATGTATTAAAGTATTTTGGATATTTATCTGATCAGATATATGGAAATTCAGTTCATTCTGTTTTCATTATGTTAAATTAAGTATTGATCTCACTAAAGTTAAGGAGGACTAGTTGGAAATAGACATGTATTGATCACATTGCGTGTAATTTTCATGCTACGCATCCATGATTGATCTATGTCGTTTAGCTATATTGGTATATGTGACCATTGATGGTTTAGTTACGCTATATGTGACGAAGGCCGCTTTGATCCTATGTTGATATGGTTAATGGACGAGATTGTCCGGATATACCCTAAGGATTAAGATAGCAATTTATGAGCTCACTAAGGTTAACACAATTATAAGGTTACATATGTGGCCCAGTGGGAGATTGTTGGAATTATTCAATAATTAAGGGGCCACACATGTAAAATTAATTATGTTTGGACTATCTAAATAATTAAACCAAATTAAAGTGGTCTATTTGGAAATTGACTTAAGAGTATAATTGTCATGGAATTAATGTGTAGATACCGGAGATAATTCTAATTTGATGAGGGGCCAAATTAGAAATATCAAAACACACATGTATATATATATGTGTATTCATTAGGGTTATGGTCCCCAACTTATACGACTACCAAAGAGAAGGTTGTCTCTTTTTCTCTTCTGCATCCCCATCAACAGAAAGAGAGGGACAAAGGATTCGGATTCACCTTTGTCATTAAGGGTCGTAGCAAGTTGGAAGATCGAACCCAATAAAGAGACGATCGCTTCAACATCCATCAATTCTAGCAATGGATTCAGGTACGCTTCCGCAATCAATTTAATTTATGTTCTTCATCTCATGAATCGACAGGGCACAATAAAATTTCTAACATTGATCGGCTCAAAAATCTCCCAAAATCAGTGTAATGTATTTTTGGGTGGCTTTATAAACATCCAAATCGGTGGGTTTTGGATGGCTTTGTTATTTTATTCCGTTTATATCATCACCAAATAATATAAATATAACTAATAATACATAAACCCTATTTTCCCTCCTTTCTTCCCTCGGCTATTTTTCTCGGCAACCACTGCTACTTCCCGCAGCTATTTTCTCTGCTCCCGGTTAGACACAATTCTTCTCTACATGGTTTCATGTGTTTCTCTTCAACGTTTATTAACAATTATTCCCTTTTGTTTCTCTTTGACATTTATCAACCACTGCTACTTCTCGTTTATTAACAATCCCTTCAACTTTTAAAAAAAAAAAATCTCTCTTTTGTTTCTCTTTGGCGTTATTAACTACCCATCTTTCTTCCCATGTTTATGGCTGTTGCACACAATTATTTCCTACATGCATATCCAACAGACCACATATAAATGCACTCACGCACATGCAACTTTCTTCCCTCCTATACATGCATATGCATGCATCATCTTTCCCACATACCAACAGACCCATAGTACATGCACGCATCATTATTTTCAACATGCCTATATGGCTAAACACATGCATATATCTTTCTTATTTTTTGTAGAAATTGTTTGACTTTCATCCCACTTCTTAATATGAATTTGTACTTACATCCCACTTTTTAATTTTTTTAGACTTACATCCCACTTTTTGTCATAAAAAATATATATTTTGTCACAAAAATATCATTTTGTCACGAAACATTGTTGTGGTGTGCAAATCAATCTTCTTTGAAAAGGACGATGAATTGCTAGAACATTTAGTTGAAATTGGGGTTGAGGATGACGATGACAAGCTGGTAAGTGCTCAAACTTTTCTCCTTGGTAATCCTACAAAGTTGCGGGTTTTTAATTCGTTTCCGATGCACTGTCGTAAAGGTGTCTTAATGAAGATGCTTCAAGATGCGGCAAATTAATTAGGCCTATAGCTTGAATTTTATTTGCTATTGCGACATTTTTGGTCTTGGAAATTTTATACTAGTCCAATTTGATATTTTATTTTTATTATAAATTTAATTGTTGTGCTAGTGAATGTCATTTTATTTGTTGTGCTAGTGGATGTTGAAGAATATGAGAATAACTGAAAATGCTATTATATTGCCTTCATCGATTCATCTTCACTATACAAACATTTGGCGCTGAGAATGCATGAAATACTTTTTGATGCAGGGGTTATGTTCACGTCCATAAACCCATATTTTATCATGAATAACTTTTATTTATATATGGACATAAAAATAATTTTATTATTTCATAAACTACTGGTTAGTGAATTACCAAGCATGAATTGGAGTGGTTTAAAAACCGCTACTTAAAACCACCAAAAATCGGACTGTTCATTACCGTTCATTTCTGCTACTCTAAAAACACCCCATAACCGCTACTCCCATAATTGCCAAGCAGCCCCTTGAGAAACTAATCTTATTTAAACTAGTAAAGAAATATAAATTTTAAAAAAAAAGTTTTTTAACTAAAATTTTCAAAACCTGCTCAAAATAGGGCCAATCAATCTGAAATGGCATTCTGATTTGGCCCAACGGAAATATCGGATTTTCCAGCCTAAATTGGACAAAAGCGTCGCAGGCTTACCAAAATTAGGGTTCAAGCCCAATCGCGATGGTGCTCCTTGTGCTTAGAGCATCCACAATGGGAGACCTTTCACATGCTATATTTTGACTTTACTCAAATTTTGTATCACTTGAAAGCTATAATGTACATTTGTTTATACTTGAAAATTGCTATAAAGCTAAGAAACACTCCAAATTTGAAACGTGTTCTAACTTTTCTACACTAATTTCTGAGCCCAGCAAAATTAACCGTTCCTACCAAATATGGAAGAAAAATAAAAAGGTAAAAGAGGGAGGAAAAATCTTACCAAACAATGAAAAGAAAAATAAAGAGGAAAAAGAGGGGAAAAATAAGAGGTCAATTTGGAATTTTTGTTTGAAGTGTACCATTGTGTCAATACCAATGAGACACTAAAAAAGTAGTAATTTGCACAATTTCTAATCATTTGGAGTGTCTCCACTGTAGATGCTCTTATGAGTCAACGACACCCCTATTGTTTTTCTCTACAACAAAATGGATAATAAATAGCATTCATAATCTCTCCATCACGATGAATAATTAATCATATACTAAACAAGAAAGTGAAACATATTTACAATATTTTGTTATTCCTAGTATAAGAAGATTTCATGCTAAAACTCAGCTTTCAAGAAAATTTCCATTCTATACACACACAAGGGAACATTTCAAGCTTCAAACATCTGGACATTGCTTCAAGTGTCACTCCTGCTGGTTCAGGTATCAAGCCTTGCTCTTTTATGGGATGGCTGGGTGAGCTCAACATTTGCCTCCACTATGAAACAGTCTTCTTCTTCTCTGTGGTCTCTCCATCCATGTTTCTCTGAAGTGAGTACTGGTTGAACTGTGCTTGTTGGAGACATAGATTGGGTTGCTTGCACAAATGCCTTCTGCATTTTGTTCTGATTTTCCATGAACTCTTGCAGCCGTCTGCCGTTTTCTTCAGTCTGTAATTGCAACTCCCTTATAATCTGATGCAACAATGTAATTTGTGAATCCAAGGAATCTTGCACTACTCAATCAACATTTAAAGGAATGAGTGGAAGTGAAAGAAATACATGAATAAGACAGCATAGGAGTTGGGATTTTGATGTTAGAATTTACCCGTTGATTCATGAGACGAAGATGATAAATAATTACAGAAGCGTACCTGAATCCATCACTTGACTAGATTGATCTTGTAGCGAATATCTCCTTTTGTGGTTCGATCTTCCAACTTGATACGACCCCTTAATGACAAAGGTGAATTCTTTGTCTCTCTTCCTGTTGATGGGGATGCAGAAGAGAAAAGAGAAAACCCACTCTTTTGTGGCCGTACAAATTGGTGACCATAACCCTAATGAATATATATATATATATATATATATATATATATATATATATATATATATATATATATATAGGTTTTAGATATTTCTAATTTGACCCATCATCAAATTAGATTTATCGTTAAGGTTTCTACAAATTATTTTCATGGCAATTACATCCTTAAGCCTATTTACCAATTAGACCACTTTAATTGGCTTAATTATTTAGATAATACAACACAATTAATTTTATATGTGTGGCCCATAATAGTTGGATAATTCCAACGTTTGAACCCTTTGATAGGCCCTCTCCGCTCTGCACTTTAAATTACAATGCTATGAATCCTTTCTTCTCAAATAGTTCAATTTGCATTCTTCTTTCCATTCGAATTTGTTAGTGTTACAAAGGACATGAATGGAAGCAAATAATTCAAACATCCGGGCCAAAAATTTGGGGTAAGGGCTTTGTTGTTGTTGTTGGAATTTCTTGTGGCATTTATTCATGGACATCATATAAACATACTTATGGCATCACTATGAGTACTTGCTTAACTAGATTGTTACAAGCTTAAGGAGGTTGGATTGGTTTTGCATGAACCTGTTACTTCAAACTTTTCAAAGGTAATGGTAAGGTAAGCTCTAGCTACATATATAGAGGTAAAAGTTCCCCAACTTTCTTATAGCGAATTCATCCACCAGCTGAGAAATCGCATACACAAGCAAAGATGCGTAGGTATGGAATCATGTATACATTTCTGAAGGTGGCATGCTTTGAGTTGGGAGGTCAAGAGCGAAACCTGAAGTTGGTCATGAAGTGCCTTTTGGAGCTCCCACTGTACATGTAGCCTTCCGGATTGTTTGCTAGACCTATAACGGTTATTCGTAATATTAGCCCATAGGATGAGATTACCCGAAACTTAAAAACAGTAAAGACATAATATCGATCCGTCATCATATGAGTTAAGTGATAATGGAAGGCAATACATTTATAGTCCACTCACACTTTTGGGGCTCGGTTGTCCTTTTCAGTTGTGTTCTTCTTTCCTTCCATGCAATTAGACATCTTATCTGAGTATCAGTAAGAAAGAAAGGTAACGGTAAGGTAAGGTAAGGTAAGGTAAGGTAAGGTAAGCTCTTGCTTTATGTGCACAAAATATCCAATTCAAGAATTACAAACACACATAATGTTTGTATACAATAGGGTTAATTACACTGACCTCCCCTATGTTTCATGAGTATTACATGGACTACCCTTATTCCGAAAATAATTACACTGACCACCCCTCTCCTTTGTAAATTTTATTAACCATAGGGAGGTCAGTGTTATTAGTTTCTATAGAAAATAGAAACTATAGAGGATGTCCGTGTAATTAGTTTCAAAGTAGGAGTGGTCCATGAAATAAGAGTAAAACATAGGGGTAGTTAATGCAATTAACCCTATACAATAACACTCTAAAAAGTGAGTGCAAGTCTTATCCTGTGAATAGTCGCAAAATAGGGTAGAAAATATTTGTGTAACCGATGATGTCCTTCAGGCGGGGAAGTTAAGTTGTATAGATTTTATGGATCACCTGCTTTAGCTTCTGACTGATACTTCTTATGACGATACTTCTGCCAAAAAAAAAGAGTGATGTTGGATTGCATCAGTACTAATCATTTTGAGATTAAGGTCTCATGTTTGCAAATGGTAAACTAACACATAGTGACACTATCACCTGCAAGTGGCTTTTAACATGGTCAATAGTTAACCCATCAACGCCCATTTTTACTAGAATGCACCTTGGCGTCGCATCTGCATTTTGGAGGAACAGCTCAAGATATAGTCGGAAACACTTCTGTGGAACTGGAAAGTAGTGTACTCACAATCAGGGCCACCGAGATCATTAATGGCTCGTACGAAACATTCATGCAGCTCTGGTGTCCACCTAATTCTTGACTTTGCAACTTCAGCTCTATGTATGTCAGTTAGCTCCTCTAGTGGACATGAAAAGTTCAAGGTTTCTTGATTTGCTCTACTAATTTCCTTGGAAGTATAAGTATCACTCTTTATATTTTGTTGCTGTAATTTCTAAAAGCAAAATGTAGGAAATTCTGTTAGAAAAAATAAATCAATCAAGCCGACAACGTAAATTGTTTATGGGTATGATCACTTACATTTACCTTAACATTTTCGTTGCTGACAATAATTTGATGTGACTGAATTGATTCTGTTTGCAGGTCAACTTGTTCAGAAATACTTTGAACTATAGCTGGCATAACAATGTGCGCATCAAAATCTTCAACCCGGAAATCTCTTCCGTTAACCAGAGAACTCTGGATTGGAATCTGAAAGTGTGTATTCCCCTCCGATTGGAGGCTTATCCCTATGCTTGGTAATGGAATCGATGTGAAGTTCTCAGTTGAAGGTTCTCGTTCCTCTGATATATGTGGTCGAGATAGAAGGAAATTGGTGTGCATATTTGGATATTGCTCTGATAGTGGCATTGATGATGAGTACGGATTGATGCAAGAAGTGGAAAAGTGCGAAGAAACACTCATTGGTTCTGTGAAACATGGAGGTGGTGAAACTAAAATTGTGGCACTATCGTGAAGGCTCTGATCCTCTTGATGGAAGAAAGAAAGAGGACTTGACAGATGATGATAGGAAGAAAGTTCATCCAAGTATGTCTCTGGGAGTGAAAACTCTTCACCATAAAAGCTTCTGGAATTTTGTGAACTTAACAGCATGTCAGATGTCGGAAGAGGTTTGCTCATAACAATGTCAAATATGCTATCATCTACACTCTGCCCGGCATAGAAGTCCATGGTCAAGATGATGTCTTCCCCCTTATATTCTTAAAAGACGGAGCTTCTACAAGAAAGGTAAACAACTTTCTTTTTGAAAATCCAAGTGCTTTTTGAAAACTAGATAGTTTGCAGGTATCTGAATGTTGAGACTTGAAAGTACCATATGAGGTAACAGTTCAGTGTAGGGTAAAGTTAAAACTATTCAGTCCTCTTTTGCTCTAGACTTGACGGCGGTTGCCCTTATAAGTTATAACTTCCAGATGCACCACATACAAACACCTCAATGTGCCGAAGTTGACATGATCACTTCTGAGATTGAACATAAGCATTAGATATTGTTTACGGATGAAGCTGATGCTGTAAAAGCAGAAATCCCGGCAAGAAGACGATCTTTTCAAATGGCTAAGGTCAGAAGGACAAATAAGCAGACATTCCCAACATCTTGAGAAGAAAAAAAAAACTGCAAGTTGTTACAGAGGTTTTATTGTAGTCTTTTGCTTTAAAAGTGTGTGGAGGAAACATAGTTGTTAGTTAAAATGCAAGATAGATAGGAAAATTCCACTCCTTGGATTTTTTGATATATTGTTACCTATATATTTGATCCCAACACATATAACTAGGTGGCTTGGCCAAAATGAGTAGATAGCTTGCTTCTATGACATCCAGAGAATTTTGTATCTGGAATTTATTTATGGATTCAAATTGTTGTGCTGAAACTTTGTGACCTATATATATTTACTTCGTACCCCTCTTATCCACACCATAGTTTGCAGCATCAGCCGATACCGATTCGATACAGCTGATACCAATATAGTTTGGCATGTCCCGATCCAATACCGACAGATACCGATTCTGACTATCCACACCATAGTTTACAGTATCGACCGATACCGATCCGATACAGCTGATACCGATACAGTTTGGCATGTCCCGATCCGATACCGACCAATACCGATTCTGACCGATACCGACATTGGCGGTCCCTTTCCAAGTCAATTCGGCAAAGAAAATTGAACAAAAAAGACTAATAAGCAAGGATGTAAAGCATAATAAGGTTGTAAAAACATGTAAATGAAGAAAACTTATCTATCGTAGATAGCTCGATCATCAATAGTGACTATTATTTCATTCACTTTGAAAACTACTATGAAACAATAGAGAAGATACTTAAAATTATTCTAAATTTCTAAAATATATTCTTTAAATTTATTAATAATTATTTGCTTTCCGATACCAAAAATTCGTTACTCTTGTCCAAAAATGCTGATACTGTCGATAACAGTAATACACTAATACTGATACTCATAGGAAGGTCCGATACTGATTTCGATTCCGATACCGCAAACCTTGAATTCCACACATACACGCACAAGAGAATCTAATCATTGAAGGAGTGGAGGGATAAGACGCTCTATGCTAAGGTGAAAGATATCCAACTCGTATCCATATGTGTGTTTATGTATATCTAAATTCAAATTATTAAAAATATATATGTGATTTAATGATGTCTTTTTTTTTTAATATTTGTAGGAGGACAGTTATCTTATGATGCAAAAATGGATGCAATATGTGATACAGATAAAGGAAAACAATCAAAACAGGTATCATATATCATAATTTGAGAATTAAAAGTGTAGCCTATAACGTAGTAGCTTTTGAGAAGCTTATGATTTATTTGACTGGAACCTCTCTGCTAGCTTTTGAGAAGCTTATGAATTTACTAAAAAATAAATTCAGAAAGATCTCTAAAAATTATGGAAACTTAATTAGGCCGTGGGGAGCGTATGGGTCAAGTTTGGGACCAATATCTAGTCAGGTTCTCTTATAGTAAATCCTAGAAGCATACTGACAATTAGTTTCCTTAGGCAATTAATCCCTATAAAATTCCCACAAGTCCAATAATCTATGAAGTGCTCTAAGGTTGCCTCCTAGGTCTACTAGGGTCTCATCTTACTAAATCTTACCTATCGTAAGGTTTTGCAGGGTTTTCTGGTTTAACTAACAACTCTCTTAAACTCTCGAAACTCTCTCCAAACAATTCAAAAATACCCTCTAACCCTTCCTATACAATATTAGGGTTTTAATTTTAACGGATGCTACAATCTACCCTTCTTAAAAGAATTTTGTCCTCAAAATTTCGAAGGCATTGGCTGAGTTTTGTTTGGATAGACTTATTTGTGAGGCAGGATTTGGTTGGTAAAACTAATGATTTGGTTGATCTGAAGATCTGAACTGGATCCACGGTCAAAATTGAAGGATGAAACTACAGTTTTGGTCACCCTCGTGGGTATTTGACAAGTTCGATCCTAGGCTTCTCTTTTGTGATTAGCCAAATTGGCAATGCCATTCCTCTGAAAAGTACAATACTCCAGGTACCTAAACCCGTCTCATAACCTAAGATTGACTTTCACCCCCTGTTGCTTCAGGTATATTTTGATGCCTTCATCAAGTGCATTAATCTCCAATATATATAATAATCGCAAATGAACTAGTTATTCTATGTTATGAAGAAGAAACACAAACAAAGATAATTTGTTGGTCTAACCACCATGAGATTAAGGAGTCCCTAGTTTGCCTAAAAGGGGAGAAAGCACGATAAGTCAAATTGTTCTCAAGCTAAAAAAAGCAACTAAACTACCAAGAATTATATTAAGACAGATATATAGCAAAGAGAGAAGGTTGTTCTGATTTAAACAATAGGGAAGTACTGACCTCTAGAACCCCATAAACCTAAAACAATTGGGTGGTAGAAGGAAAACAAGGAGGTGGCAAGTGCCAGCTATAAGCTTGGGCTGTTTAAGCAACATATAGTAATTTACATGGTTAGTTTGATTGGAGGACTCTTACGCGGCAACTCCAAAGTAATAGCTGTGCTTACCTCTCACAACTATAACAGCATAACTATTATTATATTTAATCACTATTACTGCTTGATATTTTTGTCTGAAATGCTTCATACTCTTTAATTGTACAGCCATATATTAATACTCTCTCAGCTGTAGCTTCATGGATTAAATATAATACGTACTAAGTACAACTTACTAGTTATAATAACTATGTCAAGAAGACTTATAATACTTGGTACAGCTTACAAGTTATAATAACTATATCAAGAAGACCTGTAACTATGAGTTGGTTCGTTTTTTTAAACAAGTTTCTTGCTGAACTAGGTGAACCACGACCTAAGAAATAGAATTAAAAGACGCCATTGCTCCATATAGAAAGAGGACAATGGGTTACCCCCTCTTTTTTTTTTAAAAAACTTTTGTGCTTATTTTACCGATAATCTGAAATTCTCTCTTTATTTTACTGATAATCTGAAATTAACAGTGACTGGTTACCCAAAAGAATCTCTCTGCACCAGTCTTGAACGACTTGGCTGGTTTATGTTCTCAGTCATAATTGTCTCCGAACAGTTGGCTCTAGTACTAGTTGTTACTTACCAACCTACCATATCAGAAACACAGAGGAAATAAGCAGGCCTGTAATATATAGCTGTGAGAGAATTAAGGCGTCTATCAAAGAGACATCTCAGAATTAATTTCTAGAGATCTTCTATTGCTCTGAAGATAGAAGGGGATAAACTGAAATTGTGTTTAGAAGATCGTCCCTGTAGGCACTGAGACTCCTATAATGCATTGAATGGCATGTCAAAGTAGTTTTCGGTCAAATAAGAGTTCAAGGAACAAAGATGATGTATGTGTTGGCGCTACATTTTTGCAGTTTAAAAACTGAAACATCTATTCTGTTGGCTAGAACAGTGAAGTTTGAATAGCCTTGCCCTTTGCTTTTACACATTTACTTTGAATTTTTTTTTTTTTTGGTATTAGCTATTACTCTAGCCTACTTCAAGCAACTCCATCAAGTCCCTATACCATTACTTTAGGACACCTCAGCTTTTGATCATGCAAATCATTATGTCACTGGCGATAAGCGACATAAAGGCCTATGAACAGAGGCAAAAGGATGATTAACTTGTCCTACACAATGAGAACCCTTTTTTCTCCCTCTAAGAGAGAAGTCAAGTAAGCTCAAGTACTACTACCAAGATATTCTCATAGCATGGCTTGAGATGAAAAACCAGTACAATACTACTGCAAAATGGATAGAACTACTGACCTGGCTAAGTTAGAACTCCAGAATGGCAGATGATTATGTAGTAGTAAGGAAAAACATAATTGAGGATCTGACTAGTGCCATAAAAGGTGGATTTGAAGAGTACAAATGCGTATAGAGGACAGGGTCTTGTATCTTAATGAAAAGGAAGATAGAAAAGACAACTCTACTCCTCGTATTATACGTCTACACCGTCAACTTAATTAAACCTTAACTACTTATAATAGAGATATCTTTGCTGCATCCTAATGGATTGCATACAATAATAATTCTAGTTCTTGTGTATACTATGTAGACCTCAAGTATGAGATGCACTAGATTTTGGTTGACGAGCTATATGTGAACAGTGTGCAGTCTTATACACAGGCAATGATCTAGCACAAGCTTGAGTTTAGTCAGAACTGAAGGAAGGGGGAAAAAAATAGGCAATATTCTTAATACAAGCGAAAAATCCAGGAAAGCGCGTTGATGTTTTGGAAACGATACATCTACATCTGTGCAAATAAAAATATTCAGATGTGTTTAAGTAGGATTGATAACTTTGTTCTCAAGTTAACGTACTCGACCAAAACTGTAACAATGGCAATTAATTGTCTATACACCATTAGAAACAAGTCTAATGGCTGTTATTATTGAGTAATCTCGTGCATAATATTGGTCGAGAAATTCATAATCTATTGCACTCAATACTATAAGCCAACCACATAAGTTTTTAAGTATCTTGGAATTTTGCATTGACCAACATGATGTTTTGTTTCCCCAATTGGAGTTCATCAATCCTGATGTTTGGTTTTCCCAATTGGACTTCTTGGAGAATTGACAAATTAAAATGTTGGTACGTAGGATTCTGATCTTGACGAGTATGGACTGGTATGAAGTTGGTTCATCATTCTAGTCACTGCAAACCTTGCCAATTGGTTGTCAATGCCATGACAAAGCTCCTAAGTATTGCTTCTTTGCCGCTTTTGCTTCTGATCATGCTCTCAATCCTAACATTGTTGAGCACATGGCCGTTTCTGAGCATGTGCAAGCTGTGCGATCGCACATGGCCCCAAAACCAAACCGGAAGGCCCCAAATTTTTTAACCTCCGTATATATATATATATATATATATATATATATATATATATATATATATATATATATATATATATATATATAGCAGATGACCTCTAGCCTAGTGGTTAAGAGAGATGCATGCGGCCCGAGTGGTCAGGAGTTCGAATCCCAGTGGGAGTGATTCCAGAAACAATTTACCTGGTTCCAATATATATATATATATATATTATTAATGTGAAATCTCTGTTTTCAGATTTAGGCCTCTGGCCCTAGCAGTAACATGGCCCTTGGAATGTCAAAAGAAGATTTTTTTTTTTTTTTTGGGTATCTGTACACGGTCCTTAGAATGTCAGAAACGGCCCTATCAACTTGAGCATATAAAATTGATGAAAGTAAGCTTACTTGCTACAAAGCGAAATATAATACCAAAGCAATGCTTGGAGTTGAAGGCTTACCTGCACTAAAAATAAAAGTAAGAAAACTGAAAGGAACTTGCATGGAAGCAGCAGAACCTCAAATCCTAATGGTGAGTCCAATGATACCCAAAATATCCTTAAAAACATTGGGGGACAACACATAATTTGAAATACCCAAATTTCTATTCCCTCTTTCTCTCACATAACTTCATCTTCCTCTTGCAAACTCGTCTTTCAAATACAATTATTGGTGGTTTCTAACCTCATTATAGGTTTGGAAGCTTTAGAAATCGTGACAGTCGGGTTGGAGACAACGAAGGACTTTCAGAATTCTGACGGTCTTACTATTGTTAAGACTATCAGAATCATGACAGTCCTAAGACATAGTTTTCTATCTTAAGATTGCCAGGATTCTGACACAACAGTCAAAATTCTTCCAGTCCTTCGTCGTCTCCAATCCTGATGTCATGATTTTGAAAGCTTCCAAACCTATATGATGGAGTTCGAAAACCACCAATAATAATGTTCGAAATAGGAAAATGTTGCAAGGATGAGAGGAAGAATAATTTGGGTGTTTGAAACGATGTGTTGTTCCCTAACAAATTGTGTGTTGTTTCCTACCGCTTTTACAACTTAATAGTGATGCCCCCTATTATGTAAAGTCCCTATCACTTTTGGTGGTGTCCAGTAATTTTCCATAGTATTTTTTGGAAGGCATGGCATATGGTATGCTTATCCTTGGTGAAAATTTTCTATGGAAAAGAAAATTTTCTATGGAAAGAAATTTTCTATGGTTTGATGAAGATCCTATTCTTTTGCCAAGAGCCATTTCAACTAGAGTTTGCAGAAGACTGGTGATGGTGAAGCAGTGCTGTTCAGGAGCTCTGACTGCAAATCTTTGGCATATTTGTGAGCTAGCATGTTTTTTCAAGCACATCAGAAACAGTCTACATATTGGGAGTGAAGCTGCATGGTCTAGACTCTTCTCCCACATGATCTTTCAAGCAATGTAGGTGGTGATTGTTCGGTTTATTCACTTTCAAACTGAAATAGTTAAAATCAAATAAACCGAAATTCAAACCGAAACGATAATCAATTTAGTTCATTCGGTTTGTTTGGTTGACTATTTTTATTGCTTAAAGGATCGGACCTAAAGTTTAAATTGTGGTTAAATTATATTAAAAGTTATAATTGAAATATATAAGTTTGTTGTAATTCAAAGTTGGACCCTAAATTGGACTTGTCAAAGTTGGACTTTAAAACACATACATCCATGTACATATAACTACTGTTTTTAAAATATATACAAAATTATACACATTTCTAATCATAAAATATGCATAAAATTGAGGATATCGATTTTCGGTTTTGGACCGAAATCGAATAAAAGATTATAGTATTTTGAAACCGAAACCGAATCGAATTTTATTCTCGGTCCAAAACGGAATAATGCTCACCCTTAAAGCAATGGAACTACTGGAGTTTAAATCCCCATCAATATATATGTATTAGTCAAGAATTTTCTGATCAAAGTGCCTGTGCACTGCAACTCTTTAGAAAAGACAATGAGAATGAGCTATATACAAGTTCTATTATTATTCTCTCCGACTGTTGTCTGTTTCAATTACTTAAAATGTATGGCAGGCCAACTTTTGTAATTTTTTTTCTGACAGAAAATTCTTGTTTAAGTTTGGGGAACTATTACTATACTTTTGCTTCTTCTATGTAATTGACCTGATGTATATTTGTATATAATAACCTTTTCGATTACATAAATGTTGGATATTGCATTGCCTTAGTCCATTATTATGTTTGTAATGGCCATCCAAATATTAATCATTGTTGCCACTTAAGCAATGTTGTAAAAACCGGACCAGACCGGCGGTTGGACCCGGTCCAACTAGCTTATGCCAAAAATTGCTCCGATTCGACTAAAACCGGATCTTTAAAGAACCGTCCGTTTTTTGTGGAAACCGGGTTCAACCGGTGAACCATCCGAACCGGTTCACAATTGAACCGACCAATTTTGGTATTTTTGTTTAGAAATTTTTTTTAAAAATAAATTATCATGTGAAATTTGGACCATTTGGTTCTTGGTTTGGTTTTGATCGACCTTATAGTTGTAAAATTAAACCAAACCAACACACTTATGACAAAACCAAACTAAACCAAGAAATAATTATGGATATCTTCCTATTTGAACCAAACCAAACCAAACCAAGTCTATTTGAACCCCGGTCCGACCTAAACGAAAAAAAATTCGGTTCGATCATCGGTCCAGTTTTAAAACATTGCACCTAAGTTCGTTATTTTAGATGGATTTTTATTTGAGGAACTCCTGAGTTCTTTTTTTTCTTTTTTCTTTTTTCTTTTTTCAAACTCATCATTGATAAAATAATTGGATTACATGCTTCTCATTCCTTAATTATAAGTTCCTAAAAGGTCAAGGACCTAAGTAGAATTTTTTTCCCCACGTATCATAACCTTATTGTAAGTTCGTATTTTGAGTTCCTATTTGTAGCATGGAAAAAACAACATGAAAATCATTCTGTAACTACTTTTGTTTCTTTAATTTAGGTACTGTTATTGGCAGCGCATTTGTATCTCGAAGACGATACTGATAGGGGCACAACTTACTTTATTTTACTCTTGGGTCTGTTTGGTAATGGTATTTTCACCCGTTTTTGGGTGTTTATGAACCAATTGTTCATGAAAAGCTCTGTTTGTCAAATTTTTTTTGAGGCACTGGTTTTGGTCGGCTTAAAAATTCTCCAAAATCGGTGTAATGTAATTTTGAGATTTTAATTTTAATTTTTATTATTATTTTATTCTATTTATATCTCTACCAAAAAATATATAATTATAACTACTAATACCCTTCCCTATTTAACTTTATTCTGTAAATTTTTTCCAGAACCGCTTGTTAGTAGATTACCAAACATGGATTGGACTGACTTAAAAGTCGCTATTTAAAAACCACCAAAAACCGCTCATAACATATACTCTAAAAATACCTCATAACTGTTACCCCTACAATTGCCAAGCATACCCTTAGGGGCCACATATTTTTCCATGGGAACAACACACACATTCTTCTTTCTTCTTCCTACTATCTTACTTTTCCAATCCTAAATCCTAAATCTCGCAGCAATCGAAGGCGAAGAAGACGAGAACCAACAAACCTACATAATCAATATAAAACTCCTTCAATTAATACGTGTGAAATCCAGTTTTATAATTATTTAATTATTGGTTTGTAGTGTAATTTGTTTAATTATTATAGTTATTATTATTATTATTATTATTATTATTATTATTATTAGTCGGATTTAGAAAAATATTATCTTAAAATTATCGTTGGGTTTTTATCGCGGCCCTGCCCCGACCCCGAGTCGGGACTCCGAACCATAGTTCGAACCTGGTTGCCGAGACCCAATTCCATTCCGAACCAACCCGTTTTATCTCTTTTAAAATCCTGATTATTTATTATTATATATTAGTAAAAAAAAATATTTATAAATAAAACTGTTTGGGCCTGGTCAGCCACGACCAGGCCACTCCCTACCTATTCTCCAGCAACTCCTTACTCTCCTCCACATATTCCATTTCACCATTCACTTAAAACACCCCACCACCACCACTCACGAACACAAAACCATCAGCACATAAACCACCACCACCACATTCATCTCTCCCTCTCATTTCTTTCCATTCACCATCTCAACTCTCAAACCCCTTTCCTCACTCCCCTCCAGAGCACCCCAACCCTTTCCCCAACTCCCGAGCACCCGACGCTCACCCACGGTCCCGATCACCCCCACTGGCCTGCCCAACCCGATCCCGCGCCCGATCACCCCCGCTCTGGCGCCCAACTCCGGCCGGCCACCCTCCGGCCTCTTCGCCACCCGCGCCCGCCGTTCCCCGGCCATCGCGCCCCTCCGCGCGCGCACCCTAGCGCCGGCCCCGATCTCCACGAGCGCCGCGCCTCGGCTCGTCCAGCCGCCTGTGGTCGACCACCTCCGGGCCGCTCCCCCTCCGGCCTCCGCCGGACTTTCCCGAAAGCCCCGTGCCCCGCTGATCTGTCCAGCGCTGTCCGCGGGTTTCGCGACCTGCTGTCCGCGTTTTTCGCGGTTTCGTTGCGCCGATTCCGCTGCTGTCCGCGTTTATTTTCTATATCTTAATATGAGAGCTCTAGCCGAGCAACCCAAGGTATAATTCCTTTGTCCCGTTCCATTTTCGGTAGTCGATGATGAGAATTGGTCCCCGATTCTCTCCTGGGAATTCGGTTTTGGGTCGATGTAGTGGTTTCGGAGTTTCCGAAACTGATTCTGTGATGTTCTGTGGTTAATTCGGATTTTTCCGAAATGTGTTTTTTGGATTTTGGGTCCTGTGGTGTTCCGATTTCATTTCGGGATTTTCGATTATATTTCGGGTTCCGATTAAGCTTAGGAAATTATTCTGTGAATTTAATTTTGTGTAAAAATGGTTTTTGAAGTTAAATTTTGGACTTTTCCTGGTTTGGAACTTTTATTATGGGTGTTTTGGCGCATTTTCCAGTTTTGGGTTATCCCGAATATAGAGGGAATGCTGCCCAAATTTTTATAAAACTTTAGAAATGAATTTTAAATCGGTTTTCGAAAATTATTTCAAATCGAATTTTTGGACGACGACCGTACCGGTCCGTGGGCCCTAGCGAAATGCAAACGAAACCGGTTTTACTCGGACGTTGAGACATTAGCTAAAAATAGTGACGATTGGACCAAGTCAGAGACTCCTAAGATTTAATTTAATTTATTTTTAGTTTTGTTTTCGATATTTAAAATACGGGACTTTAGTCAGAGCTAACTAATTTTCTCTTATTTTATTTATGTAAAGTTTGTAAGGGCATAAGCCCATATTTCTATTTTGTTAGCTGTGCTCATGTATTGCGTAGTCTAGGTTTTTTATTTTCTTTTCTTGGTTGATTTTTTTTTTTATTTTCTGGTTGGTTTTATTCTTCGTAATTAGGCGCTTAGTTACAAAATGGCTAATAAATATTTTGTATAAATTAATAAGAATTTTTTACGATATAATAACTTGAATAAAATATTGATAATTAACAAAATCCACGTTTTATCATTGAAAGAAAATGTAGTTTTATACGTATAATATTAAAAATACAAAGTTTTGCGAATTAACCAGTAACAATAATTTTTCCAAGTAAAACCAGAAACTGACTATCCAACTAAATGAGAACCAACGTAGCACGCGTCGTAAACCGTTAGCAGTAGATTAAATAAAAGAACTTAAAACTTGACTAGGACCTGCTACTAGAAATTGCAACTAGCACACCTAGCTTGGTTTCACAATGGTTCTAAGTCAAGTTCTCCA
The DNA here is from genome assembly GCA_029216955.1 of Iris pallida. NCBI lineage: Eukaryota > Viridiplantae > Streptophyta > Magnoliopsida > Asparagales > Iridaceae > Iris > Iris pallida. Next base: position 1,663,538 of record JANAVB010020597.1, on the reverse strand, counting down.
ACTGTAGGATCTCGGAGACGAACCTAGCATCTTTCCAGAACCAACATCATTTCCAGTCATAAACAAAGGCAAGTACAGTTGTGTTTTTGAGCAATTTAATTAGTAATTGTTATCTGCATGCTTAAACCACATTGTTACACAGAACTCTCTCCTAGAGTATTGATTGATTGCGGAATATTGGGGGAGTAGTGTAGTGTCTATGACCAATACCCCAAATAGTATAATGATTGTGTTAGCTTACCCCTCTTACACACGGGGATAAGCCATATCGTATCGCTAGGATACAATTGTACAACCCAAGCCGGTCATAGTCATTATCTACTCAAATCACATTGTTTTCTATCGTGTAGAATTGTTGGAAAATATTATCTCAAAACTGTTTAATACTGCAAATTTCTAATTACTAGTTGAAATATTTAATTTCATAATTGTACTTTGCTCCCTCCTGACTGGAGACAACAATTTTTAGGAGATTTTGAGGATGCTGAGCTGTTATACAACATCTATTATGACCCAGATCTGTACCCTGTGGTGTTGCCAGAGTCCCCATTGGAGGACGCAGGACCTGAGGCCGACGAGCCGAACGCTTAGCTAGATTTTTCATGTTTCCAGTTTTGTTGTTTGGAATTTTTGTTAATTTGAATTCAGTATTCATTTCAGTTCTTTTACTTTCCAGTTGTATTTATTTAAATGTTAAATAAAGTTTTAAATTCCCGAATATTCAGTTGTGACAAATGTATATAGATGTTGTTGTGATTACCTGCTAATGGAACAGCTTACTGCCGCCGTCTCACAACGGTACAGGCTGGGCCTGATCCGGTTTGCCCCATTTAATTGGGATCGGGTCGTGACATATTTTTAGTGGTGGCCCATGCAGGTCTCAGAAAACAACAACTTAGAAAAACATACCTACAAACAATTAGAAATCTAGAACATTGATTTGTCACAACATAGGTCCGAATTATATACATAAATATTTTGTTTGATTATAGACTGGTAGGATACATTGCTTATGTTTGCACCCTAAACCTTCCAGAGTATGGCCAAAGGGAAGACTACCCGTTCCGGCCCTGCTGAAGATGAGGTGTCATCTACTAATCACACCCCACCTCCTCAAGCACGCCGGGACCAACCTCCCTTGCAGCTGACTGACCGTCCCCATGCTGCACCAGCACCCCGTCCCGTTTACGCTACTACAGCGCAAACGGCAGAACCGGCACTTCTCCAGACTGAGCCGCAGTCCCCTGCGGTAGTGCCCGCACCAGCTGCCCCACCAGTGCCCGTGGATCCCATCGATCTAGTGGGCATGCTACGAGGAGTGCTCGAAGCCCAGAGAGCCCAAGCAGAAGCTCATCGAGAACAGATCGCAGCCCAAGCTGAAGCCAATCGCGAGCAGACCGCGATCATGAGAGAAGACATGGAGAATGCCCACAATGTGGCTATGGCTTCCCTCGAGAGAGGAGCAACAACTTCATTGGAGCCACGACCTCCCAAGGTAAATATAAATTCAGGAGTTAAGTTATATATTATTAAGGCCATTCTTTTGATTAGAGGCGTATTATTACATGAAGGTCGGAGATATAGAGAGTTTCAAGAAGCAGGGCCCTCGACCTTTCAAAGGGACCGAGGGTATCATCTACGCCGATGAATGGCTAGACAACATGGAGCGTCTCTTGAGCGTCGCTCGACTCCCAGAGGACCTCAAGACCGAAGTAGTAGGACTCCAGCTGCAAGATGTGGCAAGCACCTGGTATCGGAATGAACCCCGACTCCAGGACAAGCAGCTTGACTGGGACACCTTCAAGAGGCTGTTCCGCAGGAAGTTCTTCCCAACATCAGAGATGCGGGAGATGGAAAGACAGTTTCAGGACCTGAAGCAAGGGAACACGACGGTTGGAGAGTATGCGGCAGAATTCGTCCGACTTAGCCGCTTTGCCCAGAACTTGGTTGCTGACCCCAAGGATCGTGCTGAAAGATTCAGGTATGGACTAAGAGAAGAAATTCGCACCCCTGTGATCGCAGGTGGCGCCAAGACATATGAGAAGATTCTGATACGAGCTCAGGACATGGAGAAGAGCCAACCTTCTCGTTCAAAAAGGGAGTATCCTGGAACTAGCAACTTCCAGGGTAACCAGAAGAGGCCCAACAACAACAACAACAGGCCTTCGCACCATCAGCAGCATCACCATCAAGCAAGGACCAATGAACGAGCGCCTCAGAAGCAGATCCCTGTCTGCGATTTCTACAAGAGGCCAGGACATCAGGCGCTCATCTGCAGGAAGAGGCTAGGACACTGTCTAGTCTGTGGGTCTGCCACCCACCAAGTGAGGGACTGCCCCACAGCATCCAACCGGACCGGAGCAACTCAGCAAAGAGCTCCCCTACCCACTCAGCAACAACGGTTCGGACAACACCAGCAGAAGACCGGGCGAGCTTATGCCCTAGCAGCAGAAGATCAAGAACCAGAGCAGGAACCCACCGCTGATGTCATCACAGGTTCCATTTATGTGTTTTCACATCCTGCTCTAGTATTATTTGATTCGGGTGCATCACACAGTTTCATATCATCAAAGTTTATTTCTGCATACCACCTAGATACGGGACTTAGCAAGATGATTAGTAGAGTTATGACCGATGGTGGATCTATACCCATCACCGAGGCTTGTAACTGTCCCATAACTATCTCAGGCCACCAATTCTTAACACCCTTACTTGTGATGCCCTTGCCCAACTATGATGTAGTCCTAGGGATAGACTGGTTAAGTGAACAGCATGCGCTGATAGATTGTCATAGAGGATGTGTAATCTTCAGCCCACCAGGAGAACCGGAATTTGAAATCTCTAGAGCTCCGGAAGACATGAAGAGTATTACCTACTCCTCTATCACCAAAGAACCCGGGCCTCCTCACCCTATTATAGCGGAATTCATGGACGTCTTTCCAGATAGTCTTCCAGGATTGCCGCCAGATCGAGGTGTGGAATTCACCATCGATCTAGTACCCGGCTCTTCCCCTATTTCTCGGGGATGCTACAGAGTCAATCCTAAGAAGGCAAAGGAGATGAAGGACCAGATTGACGAATTGAAGGCACAAAAATTTATCAGAGACGAGGCTTCACCCTGGGGAGCACCAGTTTTATTCGTGCCCAAGAAGGATGGAACCGTGCGGATGTGCATCGATTATCGGGCGCTGAACAACATTACCATCAAGAACAAGTACCCTCTGCCCCGGATTGACGACCTGTTTGATCAACTGAGTGGAGTCAAGGTATTTTCGAAGATAGATCTCAGATCAGGCTACCACCAAATCAAGGTCAGGAAGGAGGATATCCCAAAAATGACATTCAACACCAAGTATGGGCAATTTGAATTCTTGGTCATGCCATTTGGACTGATGAATGCTCCTACAGTATTCATGAACCTTATGAACAAGGTTTTCCATGAATACTTGGATCAGTTTGTTGTTGTCTTCATCGATGACATACTGATCTACTCGAAGACTGAAGAAGAGCATGAAGAGCACCTGAGGAAAGTTCTGAGCACCTTGAGGAAGGAGAAGCTCTATGGTAAGCTATCTAAATGCGAATTCTTTTTAGACAAAGTAGAATTTCTGGGCCATGTTGTCACAGGAAAAGGAATTTCGGTAGATCCAAAGAAGATAGCTGCTATTGAGAAGTGGACTGCACCAAGTTCGGTTGCAGAAATCAGAAGCTTTTTGGGTTTAGCTGGCTACTACCAGAAGTTTGTGAAGGATTTCTCCAGAATTGCTGAACCAATGACGAAGCTTACCAGGAAGAACGAAGAATTCATTTGGTCTGAAGCTTGCCAGTCAGCTTTTGAGGAACTGAAGAAGAGGCTTACAACGACGCCGATACTTGCGCTACCCGCAGGTACCGGCGGTTTCTCAATTTATAGTGATGCTTCCGGTAAGGGATTGGGCTGCGTTCTTCCACAACACGGAAAAGTAATTGCTTACGTATCTAGGTAATTACAGACTCATGAGAAGAACTATCCCACACATGAACTATCCCACACATAATTTGGAGCTTACAGCGGTGATATTTGTATTAAAGCTATGGAAGCACTACCTTTATGGAGAGAGAGTGGAAATATTTACAGACCACAAAAGTCTTAAATATGTTTTCACTCAGAAGGAGCTGAACATGCGACAGAGACGATGGCTGGAGCTGATGAAGGATTTCGACATTAACCTGCAGTATCATCCGGGTAAGGTTAATGTTGTTGCAGATGCACTTAGTCGATACCCGATGGAAATGTTCTTGACCAAGGAGCGTCATTTGCTGGAGGACATGGAAAAGCTTGGACTGGAGATTGTACTGCCCGAAGAAGAAATGAAGAAACTGGGAAGAGAAGCCATTATACCAGGAGCTGATTCAACAATGATGTAGTTGCAAGTGCGTTCAAGTCTAATAGACATAGTCAAGGAGGCACAATTCCAAGACGAGATGCTTTACAAACTCAGAGATCAAGTGCTGGCAGGAACACTTGAAGGATTCTCAATCGCCAGTGACGGAGCACTGAAGAATGGTACGAGGCTTTGTGTACCAACTGGCGGACTGAGGAACGAGCTGATGCAAGAAGCACACCAGTCGCAGTATTCCATACATCCTGGAGCCAACAAAATGTATCGGGATATGCGTACTATAGTGTGGTGGTACGGAATGAAGAAGGACGTATCCAGGTATGTGGCTAGATATTTAATTTGTCAACAAGTAAAAGCTAGCAGACAGAGACCAACAGGACTAGTGTAGCCGCTTGACATCCCGGAGTGGAAATGGGAGCACATAACAATAGATTTTGTGTCGGGACTGCCTCGATCCCAAGAAGAAAAGGATGCCATTTGGGTTATCGTGGACCGACTGACGAAGTCAGCTCACTTTATCCCCTTCAAGGTTGGTCTATCCACCGAGAAGTTGGCAGCACTGTACATGCGGCACATCTACCAGATTCATGGAGTTTCAGTAAGTATTGTGTCTGACAGAGATACTAGATTTACCTCTCACTTTTGAAAGAGTTTGCATGACAGTTTGGGAACACAACTGAAGTTCAGCACCGCCTACCATCCCCAGACTGACGGACAATCGGAGAGAACAATCTAGACGCTAGAAGACATGTCGAGATCCTGCGTCTTGGAATTTGGAGGGTCTTGGGAAGACCATTTGCACTTGGTAGAGTTTTCTTACAACAACAGATACCAAGCTAGCATCGGTATGACACTGTTCGAGGCACTCTATGGACGTCGTTGCCGCACTCCACTTGCTTGGGACGACGTCGGAGAACGAGTATTGCTTGGACCTGAGATGGTAACCGATGCAGCAGAGAAGGTAAGAATGATCAGAGACAAGCTCAGGATTGCCCAGGACAGACAAAAGCATTGGGCCGATAGCAGCCGACGGCCTTTGGAGTTTAAAGAAGGTGACAGTGTGTTCGTGAAGATCTCTCCTACCAGAGGAACCATCCGTTCCGGTAAAGCAGGAAAGCTAAGCCCCAGGTATATTGGTCCTTTTGAAGTACTTAACAGGATTGGAGAAGTGGCTTATCGGGTGGCTCTACCCCCAAGTCTCGAAGACGTCCACAACGTCTTCCACGTTTCGCAGCTGAGACGCTACATCCCGGACCCGAGCCACATTTTGGACCATTCGGAGCTGGAGATTGGACCCAGCCTCACAGTGCCAGAGAAGCCAGTGGCAATATTGGACAGAGGAGAGAAGAGAACCAGGAACTCTTCGACGCCGATAGTCAGAGTTATGTGGCGGTACAACTCACCAGGCGAATCTACCTGGGAGCGAGAAGACCAGATGCGGGAGCAGTATCCGTATCTGTTTGAGAATTGAGGTAACCCCTAACCCTGCCTTTAATTTCGAGGACGAAATTTTCTAAGGAGGGAAGATTGTGAAACCCAGAGTTTTATAATTATTTAATTATTGGTTTGTAGTATAATTTGTTTAATTATTATAGTTATTATTATTATTTTTAGTATTATTATTATTATTATTATTATTTTTATCTATTAGTCGGATTTAGGAAAATATTATTTTAAAATTATCGTTGCGTTTTTATCGTGGCCCTGCCCCGACCCCGAGTCCGGACTCCGAACCCGAGTTCGAACCCGGTTGTCGAGACCCAATTCCATTCCGAACCAACCCGTTTTATCTTTTTTAAATTCTTGATTATTTATTATTATATATTAGTAAAAAAATTATAAATAAAATAGTTTGGGACTGGTCACCCACGACCAGGCCACACCCTACTTATTCTCCAGCAACTCCTTACTCTCCTCAATATATTCCATTTCACCATTCACTAAAAATACCCCACTACCACTACTCACGAACACAAAACCATCAGCACATAAACCACCACCACCACATTCATCTCTCCCTCTCATTTCTTTCCATTCACCATCTCAACTCTCAAACCCCTTTCCTCACTCCCCTCCAGAGCACCCCAACCCTTTCCCCAACTCCCGAGCACCCGACGCTCACACACGGCCCCGATCACCCCCGCCGGCCTGTCCAACCCGATCCCGCGCCCGATCACCCCCGCTCCGGCGCCCAACTACGGTCGGCCACCCTCCGGCCTCTGTGCCACTCGCGCCCGTCGTTCCCCGGCCATCGCGTCCCTCCGCGCGCGCACCCTAGCGCCGGTCCCGATCTCCCCGAGCGTCGTGCCCTGGCTCGTCCAGCCGCCCGCGGTCGACCACCTCCGGGCCGCTCCCCCTCCGGCCTCCGCCGGACTTTCCCGAGAGCCCCGTGCCCCGCTGATCTGTCCAGCGCTGTCCGCGGGTTTCCCGACCTGCTGTCCGCATTTTCCGCGATTTCGTTGCACTGATTCCGCTGCTGTCCGCGTTTATTTTCTATATCTTCATCTGAGAGCTCTAGCCGAGCAACCCAAGGTATAATTCCTTTGTCCCGTTCCATTTTCGGTAGTCGATGATGAGAATTGGTCTCCGATTCCCTCCCGGGAATTCGGTTTTGGGTCGATGTAGTGGTTTCGGAGTTTTCGAAACTGATTCTGTGATGTTCTGTGGTTAATTCAGATTTTTCCGAAATGTGTTTTCTGGATTTTGGGTCATGTGGTGTTCTGATTTTATTTCGGGATTTCCGATTATATTTTGGGTTCCGATTAAGCTTCGGAAATTATTCTGTGAATTTAATTTTATGTAAAAATGGCTTTGGAAGTTAAATTTTGGGCTTTCCCTGGTTTGGGACTTTTATTATGGGTGTTTTGGCGCATTTCCCAGTTTTGGGTTATTCCGAATATAGAGGGAATGCTGTCCAAATTTTTATAAAACTTTAGAAATAAATTTTAAATCGATTTTCAGAAATTATTTCAAATTGGATTTTTGGGCGACGACCGTACCGGTCCGTGGGCCCTAGCGAAATGCAAACGAAACCGGTTTTACCTGGACGTTGAGGCATTAGCTAAAAATAGTGACGATTGGACCAAGTCTGAGACTCCTAAGATTTAATTTAATTTATTTTTAGTTTTGTTTTTGATATTTAAAATAAGGGACTTTAGTCAGAGCTAACTAATTTTCTCTTATTTTATTTATGTAAAGTTTGTAAGGACATAAGCCCATATTTCTATTTTGTTAGCTGTGCCCCTGTATTGCGTAGTCTAGATTTTTCATTTTCTTTTCTTGGTTAATTTTTTCTTTATTTTCTGGTTGGTTTTATTCTTCGTAATTAGGCGCTTAGTTACAAAATGGCTAATAAATATTTTGTATAAATTAATAAGGATTTTTTTACGATATAATAACTTGAATAAAATATTGATAATTAACAAAACCCATGTTTTATCATTGAAAGAAAATGTAGTTTTATACGTATAATATTAAAAATACAAGGTTTTGCGAATTAACCGGTAACGACAATTTTTCCAAGTAAAACCAGAAACTGGCTATCCAACTAAATTAGAACCAACGTAGCACGCGTCATGAACCGTTAGCAGTAGATTAAATAAAAAAACTTAAAACTTGACTAGGACCTGCTACTAGAAAGTGCAACTAGCACACCTAGCTTGGTTTCACAATGGTTCTAAGTCAAGTTCTCCAACTGTAGGATCTCGGAGACGAACCTAGCATCTTTCCGGAACCAACATCATTTCCAGTCATAAACAAAGGCAAGTACGGTTGTGTTTTTAAGCAATTTAATTAGTAATTGTTATCTGCATGCTTAAACCACATTGTTACACGGAACTCTCTTCTAGAGTATTGATTGATTGCAGGATATTGGGGGAGTAGTGTAGTGTCTATGACCAATACCCCAAATAGTATAATGATTGTGTTAGCTTACCCCTCTTACACACGGGGATAAGCCATATCGTATCGCTAGGATACAATTGTACAACCCAAGCCGGTCATAGTCATTATCTACTCAAATCATATTGTTTTCTATCGTGTAGAATTGTTGGAAAATATTATATCAAAACTGTTTAATACTGCAAATTTCTAATTACTAGTTGAAATGTTTAATTTCATAATTGTACTTTGCTCCCTCCTGATTGGAGACAACAATTTTTAGAGGATTTTGAGGATGCTGAGCTGTTATACAACAACTATTATGACTCAGATCTGTACCCTGTGGTGTTGTCAGAGTCTCCATTGGAGGACGCAGGACCTGAGGCCGACGAGCTGAACGCTTAAGTAGATTTTTCCTGTTTCCAGTTTTGTTGTTTGGAATTTTTGTTAATTTGAATTCAGTATTCATTTCAGTTCTTTTACTTTCCAGTTTTATTTATTTAAATGTTGAATAAAGTTTTAAATTCCCGAATATTCAGTTGTGACAAATGTATATAGATGTTGTTGTGATTAACTGCTAATGGAACAACTTACTGCCGTCGTCTCACAACGGTGCAGGCTGGGCATGATCCAGTTCGACACATTTAATTGGGATCGGGTCGTGACAATACGTTTTTGTTTGTTTGTTTAGATTCTAGGTTATTTCTTTCTTTTGTTTAGATTGTTAGATATATCTGTAATACATGTTTTGTTATGATTATCTAATAGAAAGACCACTAAGGCATTATTTTTGAAGTTTTAAATTCTATTTCGTGAAGGTTCCTAGCTTCGTCAGAACAAACAGTCGCGTTTAGGACAATGGAGGACTGTCAAAATTTTGGCAACCTGAAGACAACGATCATCGACTTCATGACTGCCAAATTTGACACTCCTCATACATTTTATGCAGTCGTGGATTGCCTTCAGGACTGCCATCATTTTGGCAACAAAAAGACTACATTGACCGCGGTGAAGTGACCGCATTTTGGCCCACCACCAACGTGTCACCTCCTTCCATTTGTCAAAACCCTGACCCCCCCGCCCCCCGAAACGTGGGACCCACGTCCAAAATCTGCCCTCCAATCAGTGGTCGACACATGGCAACGGACCGATTTTGCGGGCAAAAAATGCGGTTCAAATAACACTGATGATTTGGCAATCCTCCTGGAAAAAATGAACAAAGATTTTTTAGAAAGTGAAAAGTTAAAAAAGATTAAGCCGCTATAAAATCCTGGATCTAAACTCTAATTAGCCCTAAAAATTATATAGTAGTATAGAAATATAGATATTTTTGTAAAAAAAAAATTCATAAGTCTACTTTTCTCATAATATAGTAGTATACTATATAGTAGTATATAGTAGTATAGAAATATAGATGGGGACACATTAAAAGAAAGAAAACCTTCTACGGTGAAGCTACTTTTCTCATAATATAATAATATAGATAAATGCCTTGTTGGGGTCCCAAAAAATCCAAAAAAAAAAAAAATACAAAGCCAAGAAGTTTGGAAGACCAAACCTAACTTGGGTCCGAACTCAGATTAGAGGTGGGTCGGATTGGGTCCTGACCGGTTTAGGATCGGGTCCGGATTTGTCCAAATATTTTTTTTAACTAAATAAATGTTTTGTTGGGCCCCCAAGAACCCAAAATAAATTACAAAGCCTTTGGGGTAGGCATAAAAATGGACTTTACAAAAACATGGGCTACAATATTAAAAAATTAGTACTAATATTTTAATATTTTTTTGTTATGTACACTAACCTCTCATATGTTTTATGGTTATTACATGGACCTCCCTTATTTTAAAAATAATTACACGGACCTCTTCTGTGTTTTATGTAAAGAGTTATTACACTAAACACCCTTATTTTGAAAATACAACATAAAAGACAAGAGAGGTCCTGTAATTATTTTCAAAATAAGAGATGTTCGTGTAATAACCATAACAAATAGGGAGGTTTGTAGTGTCCCGTCCCAGCATCGTGTCTCGTTTCTTGATCCTCGTTCGCGAGGAGCGCGGTTAAGAAACAATGTCGCTATCGATTGATTGGGACTGATTGAGTTAAGATTATTTTCTCGTTATGGAATGACTTCTTCGAAATCAAGTCTCATATCAGTGTGTTGCGTCCCGAGGAAAGACTCTGCGACTGAGCCTCAAGGGACCTCTTCGTTGCATGGTTTTCATGCCGCATTTGATTCTTTGACTTTAGTTTTTTGAATGCGTTTCCGTAAATATTGTAAGTCCTCTAGATTTTAGGGATTATTTTAAATTTTATTAAAGTAATTATTTTCAATAGATATCTTAATTATAATTATTTTATTATTAAATATACCTCTTCGTGACCTTGATTTTTGGAGCGTAAGATATGTCAGTATCTCGAAACGCCCTTCATGAGTTTTGATCTAGACAAGTTTATCTTCATATTGATATATCATGTCCCACTCAAACTTGTTCCCTTGTGCTCTATTTGCATCGCAGAACTTTCGGGTCAATTTAGGCCATCGTATCATTTTATTAAATTTTTACTTATTTTTTATCATTATCGACACGTTACCGTGACTTTTAAATTAGGAGCACAAGACTAGCCATTTTTTCCAAACCAACTTATCATACATGATCTACTCGAGACACTCTTCGCCCATGACCTTCGTGTCCCACTCAGACACACCATTTCGTGCTTCATTTGCTTCGCACAACTTTTTAGACATTTGACCCAATCTCGATTTACCCCACTGAGTCACATTTACTTCAAACTTAATTTTCGGGCCCGACATCGGTCCAATCTGCTCGACCCAATATATGGTACTGGCCTGTTTTGAGCCTACTATGCACGTGCCACTTGCGTGCCACAAAGTTGATCTCCCTTGTGCTCCCACTTCATCCATGATTTAAAATGGTTTAAATTTGTTATTTTGATCAAACCCCAGCCCAAGCTTGTCCAAACTTGACCCAACACCCAACCCAATTTGGTGTTACCCTCTCATGACTGCCTATAAACCAACTGGTATACTTCTCCTTTTTCCCTACTCACAAATATCCCTATTTTATATACATATCTCTTTTTCCCTCTCTCTCTCTCTCTCCATTATATATATATATATATATATATATATATATATATATATATATATATATATATATATATATATATATATATATATATATATTCTCTTTTTCCCTCTCTCTCTCTCTCTCTCTCTCTCTCTCTCTCTCTCTCCATATATATATATATATATATATATATATATATATATACATATCTTCTCTCTCTCTCTCTCTCTCTTCTCTCACACATACCAGCACACCCCCCTCTCATTTACGTACACTTTCTTTCTCTCTCTCTATTTTCAACACACACCCCCCTCACCATAACCCCTCTCTTCTTGGGAACACCACTCTCCCATTCTTTCAAACTCTCTCCCTACAGCCCACTCTCTCCCCCTCTACCACCCGACCACCACATCCCCCTCATTTTCCTTCTTCTTCATGAACACCACCACTCCTCTCCCTACTCATCACCAGCCACCTCCACCTCCATGGTTTGGCCGCAGCCCCCCCTCTTTATCAGCAACATCATCATCAACAACAACCCCATTCTCCTTCTCCTCCTCCTTCTTGAACTGCTGCTGCGGCTGCTGCAAACACTGCTGCTGCTGTTGTCGCTGTTAGCATCTGCCTGGCGGCCGCCGTGCTGTCGTGCGCAACCGCACGCACCGACGAGCAGTCATTGCTGCTGCCGTATGAAGTCGATGTCGTGCCGCCCTGACACCCACGGTGACTCCCCGTACCCCGACGACCCTCCAGGAGGGAGTCGCCGCCCCGACGAGCCTGCGCGCGCCATTTCGTGCGCGCGCGTGACGCGGCCGCGCTCGCCGATGGCTAACCACCATCGCCAGCCACGTCCGGTCGCCGTCGTCGTCGCGCCTTGTCCTCGCACAGCCCGTCGTGCCACCCCCTAGCATTGGGTCGCCTCCCCGAGCCTCACAGGAGGTCGATTCCGACTTCGAAATCAAAGTTCCGTCGACGCGCGCGAATGGTGAAGCCAGAATACGCGTCTCGAAACAGCAACTTCGTACGTGTTTTCTGGGCGATCCAGCCGTTGGATCGCCGTACTCCTTCTTTTGTTACAATCTCGGTATATAGCTCTGCCTCCCCCTAAAGTTTCAACCGTTAATTCTTTCATTTGATATGTCAAAATTGGCCGCCAAGTTGCCCGAATAATTGTGTTCATTTTTGGACAGTTTTGCGGAGCCAACTTCGACAGCTCGTATCTCCGTCATCGCAGCTCCATTTGGCATGTTACCAGTTCCTATTTACAGCTGGTATAACCCTCTTCTTGATTTTTAAGTTTCGTTTCATTGTGAGCTTGTTTGATTGGTTGAATTTGACACCAAAGTTGGTCTTCCGAATTCGTAATTTCTAACTTGTTAAATTCTAATTTTGAATCCGGGACTCCGGATTCCAATTCTGACACCACCAGTAGACTCGTGGCATCGTTCTGGCACGAATTCATATAAAGGTTGCTTGATTTGGACGATGTGGGCCCTGGTACGCATTTCGGTGCAAGGTAGGCCCTACTGTCCGAGTCAACGAATCATTCTGAGATCTGCTCATCGGAATCCACTTTTGGACATACCTTTAAGTTCGTATCGTCATTCTGGACTCGTTGACTCATACTTTTCTAGATTTAGTAGACTTGGACTCCGGTACGTATTTTCGTGCAGATCGGATTCCATTGTCCGAGTCAACGGGTCATTCTGAGATCAGCTCATCGGAATCCACTTTTGGATATACCGTTGAGTTCTTATCATTATTCTGGACTCATTGAAATATAATTTGCTAGATTTAGTGGACTTGGACTCCGGCACATATTTTCGTGCAAATCAGATTCCACTTTTTGGGTCAACGGGTTATTATGAGATCGGCTCATCTGAATCCACTTCCGAACATACCGTTGGGTTCGTATCGTTATTCTGGACTTGTGGACATATAGTTTGCCACATTTTGATGACCTTGATCTTGACATGTTTTTCGGTGCAAGGTGGGTCCAACGGTGGACCGCATCTTGATCCAAATTACCATTTTTCCCCTGTGTCCAGAATTGGACTTATGGATAGTCTATTCTAGCTATTTTACATATTCTGAGAACGTTGGTGATGTTTGTTTCAGCATCCGACGACGTTCGTGGAGACCCCTATGTTGCTACCTTTCTTGGACTTGACGATTTGTCTGCAGGACATCATCGGCCCACTACTTTACCCCAGGCAAGATACCTTGCCATACTTGTTCTGTTTATATTATTCATATATACTCATATGTTGTTAGCTGGTGGCACTGATAGTGTGTATCCAAGGATGACTTGGGTGTTACCGATGATGGCATCGATGTTATGGGTGCATGCGTGTGTGACTTAGAGTTAGTAGACATACCCGACATGGTGAAGTTATCCCGGATAACTTCATGACTTGACACGAGACATTACACGACACCTTGAGTGAGAGTCATTATGTTGGCACGAACTTCCGCATTCGACTGATCATCGGTACGAGCGGTTCGTGTGACGGTAAATATAGAGTTAGATGGTGTCTATTAGAGACTCACATTGAAATATGGATTGTCTGAGTCGTGGATACGACTTGTACATTTCCTGGGATGGGAAAGACCAGCAGGCGTATGGGACAGGCAGTTACATTATTTTATGTTAGCCTCAAGGGTGGCCCGGTTATGGGCATGGGCCCTTAGTAGTGGGTATATCCGGCAGCGGCCACTAGCTGCGCGCTAGGTTCGGTCGGGAGGTACGCTAGTATTGAGCTATTCGGCTCGTGATCCGAAGCTCGGCCCATGTTTCGACGCAAATCCTTCGGCTCGTGATCGGACGTCGGCATGTGCTTCGACAAAATTATTATTCACCTACCCATACATTCCAAAGTTGTCTTCAACATGCATTCACATAGATTGGTTAGTTCGTATACCCATGTCGGACCGTATTATGGAACAGTGTCTTATCATGACTGGTATGCCTTCCGCTGATCAGGATTGGTCAGTGGTATGGTTTATTGATCGATGACGGGATATTGGGCCAAGTTATGATTCAGGTTGTCCATTTATATTCAGTTCACATTATGGCATGTATTTTTTGTATCTTGTTACGTCCCACTGAGGACCTGTTGATCTCTCCAGGTATTCGTTGAGCAGTTAGTATAGAGTAGCTGGGCAGGTGCTGCATGATGCACCGAGGCCTCAGGTATATATTTATATTTGTGTTCTGGCTATTTCCATTTACTCTTTCCAGCTTATACCCTCACCTATATTTGCTTTATACTGCTATGTAGTCTATTATTACCTAGCTTATTCCTCTCTCGAGCTTGTTCGATGTCACGACCCGCACCCTATTTAGGGGCACAAGCACGTGGGTACGTCCAGCCTACGCCGCAGTATCGACGGTAGAACGCTGTAAAAGGTCATCTATAATATATAGAATCTAAGACACCAAAATATAACCTGTCATCTCCGCACGGAGGAATATAACCACAACTCAATCACATAATTCTAAGGAAGATAAACACGATGATAAAGATAAAGATAAAGATAAAGATGAGATAAATAGTCTGAAATAGTGCCGAGCCACAATCAAAAGTTCAGAGACCAAGACATAAAACAATATCCCAAAATAAATACTACAAGTCTCAAAGTATCAAACTAGAATGTAATCAAGACAAAATCTAGGTGAACTAGGTCACTACTGGCGGTGCATCCTCTACGAGCACCGGGTCCACAGGCTGGTCCTGGTCGTAGGCTCCATCTATGCTAAACCCGTAGTAGGTCGGGCAATCTGCATCTAAATCCTCTGAAAAACAACGGGGTTATCCTGTCAGGATATGAGCAAGTACAAACGCCAATAGCAGTTCCATGTGAATTGGCAAATACTATAAGAGACAATCATAATGAAATACAAGATAGAATATCAAGATTGGAAGTAAAACGGTACAAAAGAACTGTATATCATGTCATGTGTGAGATATAAAAGATGAAACTGGAATATAAACAATGGAAAGTAATCTGAGGTATGATGTAAACATAAAAAATAAAGTGCCATGAGATATTAGAGCGTTATGTGATCGGCTTGGGTCAAGATCAGGCTGTTCCATTTGACCGGCTATGCACAGGTAGTATAATAATATAGGGGTCAGGCCGGCCAAAATGGAAAGCTATGCACAAGTAGTATAAGGTCAGGCTATACCCTACGTGTGGTGAAGGTGGAGCTATGCGCAAGTAATAAACAAGTAAGGGTAATGATCATATAACCTCTAATAACTCCTCCATCCCCGAGTAGTATAATAAATCCAGACATGACAGGTCATGACACGGGATTCGAAGAGCAGGGGGCCAGCCTACTCCCAAATTGGTGTCTATACAAGTACAGGAAACAATATCGAATAATGTACTCATATACCAGGTAAACCAGGAATGACATCTCATGACGAGATTCACGTATACTAGTCCGTGTATCCTCATATCGAGAATCAAGTATAACACTACAACTGAATCAGATATAGTAGATATCAAGACAATGAAAACTATCGGAGAATGTACTCGCCCGTCGTGCTGAGCTGAGAAAATCGAAACTACCACCCACTCAAAGAGCCACGAACAGTCAACTCGCACAACTCTCTTCTAATGCTAAAACAGATATTACCAACGTTCTCAGAATGGTCAAATTAGCTAGAAATACCTACCTATAAGTCCAATTCTGGACACAGAGGCAAAACGGTAATTTTGGGTCAAAATGGTATCCGCCGTTGGACCCACTTTGCTCCGAAAAATGTGCCAGAATCTACGGCCTCTAAAGTCATCAAACTATATATCTACAGGTCCAGTTTGACGAGACTGTCACATCCCAGAACCAGAATACTGGAGAGCGGAGGCAGACATAGCCAGCTACGTATACTGAAGTGGGAACCACCTCGATATACGGTCACGGCTGTCTAGATATATGGGGGTTTACTACAAGCCAACAGTCTCTTATGGTCATGAACAAACCTAGTGTCTCAATCACAAGCAAGTAAGTAGATATCACAAGATGTATGATCATTAAATATACAATAGTAAGGCGTCCCAAACATTATATATTCAGCTGATCATGAATCTAGTCTTTACAAAATGTTAGGACTAGCAAGAGTTTAATCATTACATGATCAACCCTAGGATTTGTCAATCATGTATACAGCCCGTAGGCAGACAGTAAGTAAATGCATCGAGCTAACAGGTGCTCGTCGGCTAAACGCCTCAAAAGAATAAATTTACAATAAAGTGGGCGAAACAAAAAGGGAAAACCCACTCTTGGCCTGGCGTCCTTCTAGTGGCCACCATCTGGCTGGAGACGCGGTAGATCCTCTGGAGCTGCTCCGAAATCTGGCCATACAAAACCAGCTGGGTCAAACCCCAGAAGAGCAAGTGCCACAAAGGGGCCAAGAAATAAGAACAAAACCAGCAAATCAGCGCAAAATATAATATGGCATAATAAAAGACAGAAATCTAAAAGAGAAAGCATGACGGGGTGATATACGATGAGGCAACCATGGGACCATTCAGATAGCCAGGTTACAACCCTTAAACCAAACAAGGACCGGGGTTGTAACCCTTCGTCTGAGCAGAACTTGGAATTCTCACCATTTATCGGCAAGATCATAACGTAAGAAATCAAGACAGAATTAACCTTGCATAGGATCAAGACAGAACTAGATTGGTTATACCTCATACAATCAACCACGGCCAAGCAGGTCCTACGGCTTACTACTTTAACTAACTAGGATTATCACAGGCCTAATTACTAACAAGATGCAGTGAGATTGTTCCACAGCCACAAGCCCTGCAGACCATCCAGGCTACCCAGGTCGAAAGTTAAGGGTTGAATTCAAGTGGGTACATCGCCCAGGAGACGCCTGTACCCTTAGGTGACTTAGAGGTGCAACACGCAACAGTGCGCTGGAAATGTGCCCTACTCGACGGCAGGCTACAGATCCCAAGAAGCGCCCAGGTAACGGGATAGCCTGTAGCTGTGTCAATCTCGTCATGACTACTGTGTTATTCTAGTTTTTATCCTTAATCCATTTTAGTGGGTGCTCCTGACCGTGGTACTCAGGAGTCCCATCCTAGACATGATGCAAGACTGGACAAGTGGATTTAACAAGCAAGCAAGAAGAGCCACCCACGGTGTCAAGCAAGTCAGGTTACCAGTCAAGAGTGCACCCTCTTCGGGTCACTACCAAGTTATTAGGTTACAAGTCGAGAGTGCACCCCATGGGTCACTACCAAGTAATCAGGTTACAAGTCGAGAGTGCACCCCATGGGTCACTACCAAGTAATCAGGTTACAAGTCGAGAGTGCACCCCATGGGTCACTACCAAGTAATCAGGTTACAAGTTGATCATGCTCAGTCACAAGTTACAAGATTTCTGTTTCAATTAACTGCCAAACCAAGGAGGATAACAAGAAACAAAATCCCAAAAGTCCGTGCCAAGACGTGTTGGGCCTAGTCAAGTTGTGCATGTGAGCAATCAAAATCTCAAAAAAAGCTCCAATCATATCAAAAGAAAACCAAGTTATAAGCAGGCACTAAGGCACTAGGGGTGTAGGTGAACTAGGGTATGCCAGGGAACAAGCACACTAGAGTGCGCCTGGTGGCAGCACACTAGAGTGCGCCTGGTTGAGGCAGCACACCAGAGTGCGCCTAGGGTGGCAGCACACTAGAGTGCGCCTGGTTAAGGCAGCACACTAGAGTGCGCCTGGGGTGGCAGCACACTAGAGTGCGCCTGGGGTGGCAGCACACTAGAGTGCGCCTAGGGTTTAAGGGGTCAAAGTGCGCCTAGGTGGGGCCAGCAAAGCACGCCTAGTCAGGGGAGCAGGCGCAATCGGGCCAGGCGCTAAACAGCGTGGCCCGCAAGGAGGCGCGCGGCGCTAAACAGCGCGCGGCCAAAAGAGGCGCGCTGCGCTAAAGAGCGCCCGGCCAGGAAGGTAGGCACGATCGGCCAGGAGGCGCGCAGCGCTAAACAGCGCGCGGCCAGGAAAGTAGGCGCGATCGGCCAAGGAGGCGCGCAGCGCTAAACAGCGCGCGGCCAGGAAAGTAGGCGCGATCGGCCAAGGAGGCGCGCCTGGAGGTCGTCTTCCTCCTCAAGCCGAGGAGAGAACCCATGGGTTCCAAAACTTTGGAACACCATAAGTCGGCCATCCAAGCTCCAAATCCGGACTTCCAAGGCTCTAACTTGGGTAAAATTTCACCCTCTACAACATGGGAACAATAAAACCAACCAAAAATCAAGTTTAATAGATCAAATCTAAAGAAATCCAAAAATGAACAAAGTCTAGATCTAGGGAAATCCAAGCTTCAAAACCTAAAATGCCAAGCTCTAACATTGGTCCTAGAGCTCTAGTCTAACTAAAGATCAAATAAAAATGGGTCCTCATTAAATGGCAAGATGCAACTTGCCTATGGTGTGGGTGTTGGTGGTGGTAGGAGGAAGAAGAAGAAGAAGTAAATGAAAGTTATGGAGAGAGAGAAAAAGTTGGTGTGATTTAATGGGGGTTGTTGTGGTGTTCTTGAGGGTGCAAGATAGCTAAAGGTGTTCTCATTCCTACAAACCAAACCAAGTCATATTAAACCAAACCGAAAACCCGAAAAGCCGAATAAGAAAAATACGAGAAATATCGAAATACCGCAGTTAGGCAAGATTTAAAAATATACGAAAAATCAAAATACGGGCAAAATACGAAATACGGGAAATGAGGGTGACAACTCTACCCACCTTAAAAGAATTTCGTCCTCGGAATTTAATCAAGGAGCTAGAGATTGCCACGACAAGCTACACTAATCACAGGCAAGCTACACTAAGCAGTTCAATCATATAATCATGCAATGCAAGCAAGGAAGGGAAGGCGTAAGGCATAAGAAAGACATTATACCTCACGAGTCAAACAGATAGGGATATCGCGATCGGATGTCGTCCTCACGCTCCCACGTTGACTCACCTAGAGAGTGATGACCCCAAGCAACACGGACCAATTTAATAGTCTTGTTCTTGAGTATCTTTTCCCTCCGGTCCAAAATAGACACGGGCCTCTCCTCATATGAAAGGTTGGTACCAACAACCAATTCCGAATGATCTAGGATATGACCCGGGTCCGGAATATACCGTCGTAACTGGGACACATAGAATACATCATGTACCTCACTTAACGACGGCGGAAGAGCGAGATGATAGGACACATCTCCTACTCGCTCTAGAATATCGAACGGCCCTATATACCTAGGACTAAGCTTTCCCCGCACGCCGAAACGAATGACGCCACGGTTAGGCGAGATCCTAAGGAATACATGGTCGCCGACAGTAAATTCTAAGGGACGCCGATGAGCATCGGCCCAATGACGCTGGCGATCTTGAGCAACTCGAAGATGATCTCTGACCTTCCTGACCACTGCAACTGTCTGAACAATCATATCTGGACCGAGCATTTGCCTCTCTCCAACATCATCCCATGCTAGCGGGGATCTACACTTTCTGCCGTAAAGAGCCTCGAAGGGTGCCATCTGGATACTGGCCTGAAAACTATTATTGTACGAAAACTCCACCAGGTGCAGGTGATCCTCCCACGAACCACCGAAGTCAAGGGTACATGACCGTAACATATCTTCGAGAGTTTGTATAGTACGCTCTGACTGCCCATCTGTCTGCGGATGATATGCTGAACTGAACTGAAGATGAGTCCCCAAACTCTTCTGCAAGCTGCGCCAAAAGTGAGATGTGAATCTTGAATCCCTGTCCGAGGTAATGCTGACTGGCACACCATGAAGCCTGACAATCTGCCTGAGATACATCTCTGCTAGCTGTGCCGTTGACTGACCAACTCTAAATGGAAGAAAATGCGCTACCTTGGTAAGCCTGTCTACAATGACCCAAATAGCATCTCTGCCTGCCGGAGACCTGGGTAACCCAGTCACGAAATCCATGGTTATGTGTTCCCATTTCCATTCTGGGATCGGTAAAGGTTGAAGAAGTCCAGCGGGCCTCTGATGTTCAGCTTTGACTTGTTGGCAAACCAAACATCGAGAGATATACCGGGCTATCTCCCTCTTCATGCCATTCCACCAAAAGTGTTGACGAATATCTCTGTACATCTTCGTGCTGCCTGGGTGAATGGAGTACTGCGAACTGTGAGCCTCTGCCATGACTTCCTGTCTGATATCTCCACTGGGTACACAAAGACGCGTGCCGTGTCGAAGTGTACCATCCTCATGAATACATAACTCTGGCCTTCTTCCTGCCTCACACTCTGCTCTGAGCCGCTGAAGCTTGGAATCTGATGACTGTGCTGTCCGGATCCTTTCAACTATGGTGGACTGAATCTATAGGCTGGCCATCAATGCCACACTGGTTGGAAGAACCACTTCAATTTCCATCTTCTGAAGGTCTGCCAATAACTCTGGTTGTGCTGTCAGGAAATAAACTCCGGCTCTCCTGCTTAATGCATCTGCTACCACATTGGCCTTCCCTGGATGATACTGCAAGTCCACATCATAGTCCACAAGTAGCTCGAGCCATCTTCGCTGCCGCATGTTAAGGTCCTTCTGGGTGAAAACATACTTCAGGCTCTTGTGATCAGTGAAGATCTCCACTCTATCTCCGTACAAGTAGTGCCTCCACAACTTCAAAGCAAACACTGCCGCTGCCAATTCTAAGTCGTGGGTCGGGTAATTCTTTTCATGATCACGAAGTTGTCGCGACGCATAAGCTATTACCTTCCCATGCTGCATCAGAACACATCCCAATCCTCTGCCTGAAGCGTCGCAATAAACTGAGAATCCTCCGGTCCCATCTGGAAGGGTGAGGATGGGAGCCGTAATCAAACCTCGCTTCAACTTCTCAAATGATTCCTGACACTCTGCTGTCCAAACAAACGGCACATCCTTGCGGGTCAACTGGGTCATCGGCGCTGAAATCCTTGCAAAATCTGAAACAAACCGCCGGTAATAGCCGGCCAATCCAAGAAAACTACGAACCTCTGCCACTGAGCTAGGTACCGGCCATGACTCTATAGCCACAACCTTCTGGGGATCCACTTCCACTCCTCCACGGGTAATGATATGGCCCAGGTATGAAATGCGATCGAGCCAGAACTCGTATTTACTAAACTTGGCATACAACTTATGCTCCCTGAGCGTCTGAAGGACAACTCTGAGATGCTGCTCGTGCTCTGCTTCACTCTTGCTGTAGACCAGGATGTCATCCAGGAACACTATCACAAACTGATCCAAGTAAGGCATGAAAATGCGATTCATGAGATCCATGAATACTGCCGGCGCATTGGTCGCTCCAAAGGGCATAACTAGAAATTCCCAATGCCCATACCTCGATCTGAACGCCGTCTTCGGGATGTCCTGCTCTCTGACTCTGATCTGGTGGTATCCTGACCGCAAGTCTATCTTCGAGAAAACTGAAGCCCCTCTGAGTTGATCAAACAAGTCATCTATCCTCGGAAGAGGGTACTTATTCTTAATTGTCACTGAGTTCAAGGTACGATAATCTACACATAACCTAGACGTACCATCCTTCTTCTTCACAAGAAGCATCGGGGCTCCCCAAGGCGATCCACTAGCATGAATGAATCCCTTGGTCCTCAGTTCTTCAATCATCTGGTACAAAATCTCCAATTTTGAAGGCGCCATCCTGTAGACTCGCTCTGATACCGGTGCTGTCCCGGGAATCAAGTCGATGGTGAACTCGATCTCCCGCTCTGGTGGCATCCCTGGAAGTTCCTCTGGGAAGACATCTGGAAACTCTTCAACTATCCGGGGCAACTGCACTGCTGCTACTGCCATCCGCAACACTGGAGGAGATGGCTCTACTGTGCCTCTGGAAAATGAAAACTTTGGCTCTCCGGGAATACTAAAGACAACTCTGCCAACATGGCAGTCTATCCTAGCATAATGGTTCCTCAACCAATCCATGCCTAGGACTACATCATAGTCTGCCATAGGGAACTCTATGAGCCTAGCGGGGAACTCTCTACCGCTAACTACGATCCGACACGAGGAAAACACTCGGTCTACTCCCACAAGACCATTACCAGTAAGTATATTGAGCCTCACTGATAATGACTCGGGCTCCAATCCTATCCGTGTCGCGAATCGTGCAGACATGAATGAATGCGAAGCACCAGAATCAAATAATACAGATGCTGGAAAAGTGTTGACGAGAATAGTACCTGCCACTACCTCACCTGGTGCAACTTCCTCTTCCGTGGCCATCATCATGGCCTGACCTTGACCTCTGGCTGCTGGTCCCCTCTGCTGGAAACCTCTCTGCCTGTTCTGGATCTGCGCTTGAGCTTGCGCATACTGCTGGGGGTGCTGCTGCTGGAATGCCTGAGACTGAGGCGGCAAGGGCCTCGCAGGCTGATACTGCTGCTGCTGAACTGGCGCTGGGGCCGGTCCTCTCACCGAAGAGCTAGAAGGGTTGGATGCAGATGAACCACCCCTATTCGGGCAAGCCCCAATCCGATGATCTGCTGCTCCACAAGCCAGGCACAATCCCTGCGCCCTGCGACAGTCTGCCACCACGTACCCTGGCTTCCCGCAATGAGAACATCCCATCGCGGAAGTCTGCTTCTGCTTCTGCTGCTGCGGGTACGCCGGGGTTGAATGCTGAACCGACGTCACTGAGGCCGCCCGCCTCGGAGTTCCAATGGTTATTCCCCTAGCCGCCGGGGCTGGAGCTGATGACTGGTGCATCTGACTATGGGACCGCTTCCTACCTCCGGTCCTATCCACAATTCTCTGGGAGGTATACTCATGCCTCCTAGCCGCCTTCAAAACAGCATCGAACGTCTGGTGCTCAAACTGCTCAACTGCTAACAAGATCTCCAGATGCAGTCCCTGCTGGAACCGCTGGGCTCTATCATACTCGGTTGCCACCAAGGTGGGGGCGAACCTACTCAGCCTAGAAAACTCGGTCGCATAGCCATCGACCGTCCTGCCTCCTTGCTTCAAGTTGGTAAACCTGGTCTGCAGGTCGTACCGAGCCACAGCATCGAAGTACTTTGTCTGGAATCTCTCCCGAAATATTGCCCATGAAATAGGGGCCACTATTCCTTCGGCCTGCGCTGCCCACCAGCTACGGGCAAGATCTAACAACTGCAGGCGCACCACTGCCACCTTCTCATTCTCAGGGGTCCTGGCGGCTTCTAGAATCACCTCAGTATCCTGAAGCCATGCGTCCGCGGCAACCGCATCCTCGGTGCCGTCGAAGAAAGGAGGGTTCAATCTCTTGAAACTGTTAGCCGCCTGGTTCCCTGGATGACCGCCTCTGGCCAAAGCATCTTGAACTGTCTGGTGCAGAGCATCACTCCGACGATCCTGGGAAGCTATCAAGGTTCTGATAAGGCCTACTAGAGTACCATTATCTGGCTCTGCGGGCTGGACGGGCCGAACTGGTGATTCTCCTCCAGTTGGCACAACTCTGGAAGCCACCCCGGAATGCTGGGCTTGATCTCCGGGTTGCTGCTGACCCACAGGAAGTGCTCCACCTCTACGATCGGTAGGACCGGGTACAGCGTCGCTGAAGAAGACGACACAGGGAACAATAAGGAAAGGACCAGGGCAGATCAACGATATAAGCACAGGATCAGGGCAAGAATCCAGGGATTCAGAGGATACGAACAGAAATCAAGAACGAATACTGATTGAGACATCTATCTGGCAACCCCCACACATCTTGATTTACAAGACCTGCATGGGCCACCACTTAAATCATGTCACGCCCCAGAACCAGAATACTGGAGAGCGGAGGCAGACATAGCCAGCTACGTATACTGAAGTGGGAACCACCTCGATATACGGTCACGGCTGTCCAGATATATGGGGGTTTACTACAAGCCAACAGTCTCTTATGGTCATGAACAAACCTAGTGTCTCAATCACAAGCAAGTAAGTAGATATCACAAGATGTATGATCATTAAATATACAATAGTAAGGCGTCCCAAACATTACATATTCAGCTGATCATGAAGCTAGTCTTTACAAAATGTTAGGACTAGCAAGAGTTTAGTCATTACATGATCAACCCTAGGATTTGTCAATCATGTATACAGCCCGTAGGCAGACAGTAAGTAAATGCATCGAGCTAACAGGTGCTCGTCGGCTAAACGCCTCAAAAGAATAAATTTACAATAAAGTGGGCGAAACAAAAAGGGAAAACCCACTCTTGGCCTGGCGTCCTTCTAGTGGCCACCATCTGGCTGGAGACGCGGTAGATCCTCTGGAGCTGCTCCGAAATCTGGCCATACAAAACCAGCTGGGTCAAACCCCAGAAGAGCAAGTGCCACAAAGGGGCCAAGAAATAAGAACAAAACCAGCAAATCAGCGCAAAATATAATATGGCATAATAAAAGACAGAAATCTAAAAGAGAAAGCATGACGGGGTGATATACGATGAGGCAACCATGGGACCATTCAGATAGCCAGGTTACAACCCTTAAACCAAACAAGGACCGGGGTTGTAACCCTTCGTCTGAGCAGAACTTGGAATTCTCACCATTTATCGGCAAGATCATAACGTAAGAAATCAAGACAGAATTAACCTTGCATAGGATCAAGACAGAACTAGATTGGTTATACCTCATACAATCAACCACGGCCAAGCAGGTCCTACGGCTTACTACTTTAACTAACTAGGATTATCACAGGCCTAATTACTAACAAGATGCAGTGAGATTGTTCCACAGCCACAAGCCCTGCAGACCATCCAGGCTACCCAGGTCGAAAGTTAAGGGTTGAATTCAAGTGGGTACATCGCCCAGGAGACGCCTGTACCCTTAGATGACTTAGAGGTGCAACACGCAACAGTGCGCTGGAAATGTGCCCTACTCGACGGCAGGCTACAGATCCCAAGAAGCGCCCAGGTAACGGGATAGCCTGTAGCTGTGTCAATCTCGTCATGACTACTGTGTTATTCTAGTTTTTATCCTTAATCCATTTTAGTGGGTGCTCCTGACCGTGGTACTCAGGAGTCCCATCCTAGACATGATGCAAGACTGGACAAGTGGATTTAACAAGCAAGCAAGAAGAGCCACCCACGGTGTCAAGCAAGTCAGGTTACCAGTCAAGAGTGCACCCTCTTCGGGTCACTACCAAGTTATCAGGTTACAAGTCGAGAGTGCACCCCATGGGTCACTACCAAGTAATCAGGTTACAAGTCGAGAGTGCACCCCATGGGTCACTACCAAGTAATCAGGTTACAAGTCGAGAGTGCACCCCATGGGTCACTACCAAGTAATCAGGTTACAAGTTGATCATGCTCAGTCACAAGTTACAAGATTTCCGTTTCAATTAACTGCCAAACCAAGGAGGATAACAAGAAACAAAATCCCAAAAGTCCGTGCCAAGACGTGTTGGGCCTAGTCAAGTTGTGCATGTGAGCAATCAAAATCTCAAAAAAAGCTCCAATCATATCAAAAGAAAACCAAGTTATAAGCAGGCACTAAGGCACTAGGGGTGTAGGTGAACTAGGGTATGCCAGGGAACAAGCACACTAGAGTGCGCCTGGTGGCAGCACACTAGAGTGCGCCTGGTTGAGGCAGCACACCAGAGTGCGCCTAGGGTGGCAGCACACTAGAGTGCGCCTGGTTAAGGCAGCACACTAGAGTGCGCCTGGGGTGGCAGCACACTAGAGTGCGCCTGGGGTGGCAGCACACTAGAGTGCGCCTAGGGTTTAAGGGGTCAAAGTGCGCCTAGGTGGGGCCAGCAAAGCGCGCCTAGTCAGGGGAGCAGGCGCAATCGGGCCAGGCGCTAAACAGCGTGGCCCGCAAGGAGGCGCGCGGCGCTAAACAGCGCGCGGCCAAAAGAGGCGCGCTGCGCTAAAGAGCGCCCGGCCAGGAAGGTAGGCACGATCGGCCAGGAGGCGCGCAGCGCTAAACAGCGCACGGCCAGGAAAGTAGGCGCGATCGGCCAAGGAGGCGCGCAGCGCTAAACAGCGCGCGGCCAGGAAAGTAGGCGCGATCGGCCAAGGAGGCGCGCCTGGAGGTCGTCTTCCTCCTCAAGCCGAGGAGAGAACCCATGGGTTCCAAAACTTTGGAACACCATAAGTCGGCCATCCAAGCTCCAAATCCGGACTTCCAAGGCTCTAACTTGGGTAAAATTTCACCCTTACAACATGGGAACAATAAAACCAACCAAAAATCAAGTTTAATAGATCAAATCTAAAGAAATCCGAAAATGAACAAAGTCTAGATCTAGGGAAATCCAAGCTTCAAAACCCAAAATGCCAAGCTCTAACATTGGTCCTAGAGCTCTAGTCTAACTAAAGATCAAATAAAAATGGGTCCTCATTAAATGGCAAGATGCAACTTGCCTATGGTGTGGGTGTTGGTGGTGGTAGGAGGAAGAAGAAGAAGAAGTAAATGAAAGTTATGGAGAGAGAGAAAAAGTTGGTGTGATTTAATGGGGGTTGTTGTGGTGTTCTTGAGGGTGCAAGATAGCTAAAGGTGTTCTCATTCCTACAAACCAAACCAAGTCATATTAAACCAAACCGAAAATCCGAAAAGCCGAATAAGAAAAATACGAGAAATATCGAAATACCGCAGTTAGGCAAGATTTAAAAATATACGCAAAATCAAAATACGGGCAAAATACGAAATACGGAAAATGAGGGTGACAGAGACGAACCCAACAGTAGGTCCAATTTTGGATTCCGGTGGGCTGCGCACAAAATCACCCGTTGAGTGGGATTGTGGGCCCGCCAAAATGGCGTCCCGATCAACGGTCTCAGAATCGGACCAAACTTGGCATACAGGACCAGAAAAATATTTCGAGTCTAATGGCATAAGTTTCGTCGCGATTTGATTAGTGTGCACAAAGTAATTGACAAATATGCAAAAGGCCGATACGGTAAATTTTTGACGGATACGCATCAAATTCGTCGCGCACACGCGACCAATTTGAATTCTGTCAAAGCCCACACGACCACAAAGTCGATACGCACCTTTTGATGCTTTCGGTTCGTGACCACGTCGCCCGGATTGACGGAACGGACGGCGTATCGGGACAATTTTTCTAAAAAATCCACTTTTGAAAATCAGTTTTTTCTCCAACTTCACAAACCAATAACTTTCTGTACAGTGCAAGAATTTCAGTTCTACAAAAAAAGGTTTTAAAGCCCTATAAGTTTTCTACAAGTCTCTTCAAACCGATTTTGAAAACTCACAACACACTGGTCGCACATCGGCCACAAAGTTGGTGTTTCGGGACAGTTTCTAAACCCAGAAAATCGAGTTTTTTTCTCGATTTTGGAACTCGTTTTTCGTCGTACATGGTGCGAATCGGCACGAACTATTTGAAGAGAAATAAAGGGGTATATGTTAGGATCATACCGGAAAAAACGGCTCGAAAATTGATCGAGCGTGCACGACGAAACGTCGCTCCGAAGTTGGCTCTTCGCTGATAGTTTCTACGCGCGAGTGGGATGCTCGTTGCACTTTTTTCGGCGATGGACGGCCGCGGGTTGGCCTACGACGATGTCGGGGTGCATGTTGGGTTGAGGGTGACGGCTAGGATTTGGATTTTTGTGAAAATTTCTCTCTCTCTCTCTAAATATATATATATATACCGCTCGTTCGTTCGGTTTAATAAACCGAAAGGGGCTGCGGACTTCAAGCA
This sequence comes from Iris pallida, assembly GCA_029216955.1. Lineage (NCBI taxonomy): Eukaryota > Viridiplantae > Streptophyta > Magnoliopsida > Asparagales > Iridaceae > Iris > Iris pallida. Next base: position 1,635,530 of record JANAVB010020597.1, on the reverse strand, counting down.
GCTGATGCTGCTGTGTTGCTTGTGGGGGGTGGGGCGCGTGTGTGTTTGTTTGGTTGAAAGAAAATCAATTTTGCTTTTTAGTCCAATTAGACTTTTCTTTTTTCCTTTTCTTTATTCATTTCTTTATTTCATTAGCTATATATATATATATATATATATATATATATACACAAACACACACACATAAATACATACATACATACATACATACATTCATACATATATTATATATTACACATATACGTATATATTTATTTATATAAAATAACCCATTAATATTTACCCATTAATATATATATATATATATATATATATATATATATATATATATATATATATATATATATATATATATATATATCCCATAAATGGAATAGTACCTAAATATATATAAATAAAATCAAAATTTATTTATAAACAAAAACTAAATATTTTATTTTATTTTTTATATATATTAAATATATCAAAGCTTTTATAAATAAAAACTCTATCAATAAAATACCTATTTAAATAATAATATAAAAATACTAAAAATTAATATTTAGATAATATTAAAATAATGAAATAATGCAAATGACCATATTAGCCCTATTCAGGAAAGTGGGGGTGACAAATTTACCCTCCTAAAAAAAAATTTCGTCCTCGAAATTAGAGCAAACTAGCACAATAATAGTAACAAGAACAAAGAAAAATACCTCAAGGCTCGAAGAGATAAGGGTAACGCTCCCGCATCTCGTCCTCCCTCTCCCAGGTAGACTCTCCTGGAGAGTGATGCCTCCATGCGACACGAACCAAAGGGATAACTTGGTTCCGGAGCACCTTCTCCCGACGATCCAGAATCTCCACAGGCTGCTCTGGATAGCAGAGAGTAGGCCCCACCTCTAACTCGGAGTAGTCCAATACGTGACTAGGGTCTGCCACGTACTGCCTCAACTGTGACACATGGAACACGTTATGGACTCCCTCGAGCGTAGGTGGCAAGTCTAGTCGATAGGCCACTGTACCGACCCTTCCAAGAATAGTAAAAGGTCCGATGAAGCGCGGACTAAGCTTCCTACCTCTGCCAAAACGAATCGTGCCCCACGTCGGAGAAATCCTCAGGTACACCATATCGCCAACCTAGACACAAGACAAGACTCAATACAAGATCCTAAAGCAAACAATCACAAACAAGCACAACCAGAAAAACTGATACTAACCTCGAACTCTAACGGTCTCCGGTGGCTATCGGCCCAATGCCGCTGTCTATCCTGAGCCACCCGAAGTCTATACCTAATAACTTAACCTTCTCTGTTGCGTCCACCACCATCTCTGGGCCAAGCAAAACTCTCTCACCGACATCGCCCTATGACAAAGGAGTTCGACATCTCCGTCCGTATAGAGCCTCAAATGGTGACATCTCTATACTGGCCTGATAGCTATTGTTGTAAGCAAACTCTACCAGGTGAAGATAGTCCTCCCAAGATCCCCCAAAATCTAACACACAAGTGCGAAGTATATCCTCGAGTGTCTGGATGATCCTCTCCGACTGCCCGTCTGTCTGGGGGTGATACGCGGTACTGAACTTGAGCTGGGTGCCCAAGTTAGTATGCAAACTCCTCCAGAAGTGGAAAGTGAAACGACTATCCCGATCCGAGACTATGCTCACCGAAACTCCGTGCAATCTGACTATCTGTCGCACATACATCTCTGCCAGCTTCTCCGTAGATAGTCCTACCTTGAAAGGCAAAAAGTGGGCCAATTTGGTCAATCTATCAATGATGACCCAAATCGCGTCTTTCCCTCCTGAAGATCGTGGAAGTCCAGATACAAAGTCTATAGTGATGTGCTCCCACTTCTACTCAGGAATGGGTAGTGGCTGAAACAGACCACCTGGCCGCTGTCTCTCGGCTTTCACCTGCTGGCACACTAAGCATCGAGATACAAACTGAGCTACATCTTGCTTCATGCCATACAACCATACGTGCTCCCTTAGGTCTCTGTACATCTTGTTGGCTCCAAGATGCATATAGTACTGAGAACGATGCGTTTCCTGAATAACCCTCTCCCAAGATCTTCATTCGGAACGCACAATCTAGTACCGTGCCTCAACGACTCATCTTCGGCTATAGAGAAATCGTCTAGCAATCCTGCCTGCACCCGCTCCCTGATGCTCCTCAGGGTCACGTCATTAAACTGTGTTGATCTGACTCTGTCCATCAACGCAGACTGAATCTGTAAACCCCACATTTGAACCTCCATATTCAGAACGATCACCTCGATACCCAACGTTTCCAGATCATCCAATAGATGAGATCTACCGTCAAATACATAGTGACTGGATACCTGCTTAAGGCATCTGTAAATACGTTGGCCTTTCCTGGATGGTACTGCAAGATATCGAAGTCCTTCATCAGTTCAAGCCACCTCCTCTACCTCATGTTCAATTCCTTCAGGATGAACACGTACTTCAAGCTCTTATGATCCGTGAAGATCTCAACTTACTGGCATACTCTATCCAGGATACTATACTACACTTATGGAAACTACCTCCTATTGTCTTCCTCAAATGAATGCGGGTAAATAAGTAGCATGCGAGACTCAGTTGAATGGGACACAAGTGTCATATGGGTAGTAGGCTTAATGTGGGTCGTGTCCATATTTTGGGTCAACAAGTTTGGGTCTAAATGGTGTCCCAATTATAAAAGTGATTTCGTGGGGTGAATCAAGATTGGGTCTTGTCTCAGAAAAGTTGTGTAATAAAATGAAGCACAAGATGGTACGGTTAAGTAGGACACGAAGGTCATGGGTGTAGGGTGTCTTGTCTAGATCATGCATATGAAGTTGGTTTTGAAAAAACAACTAGTCTTGTGCTCCTAATTTAAAAGTTATGGCAATATGCATATGATAATCATAAATAAAAGTGGGAATAGTCAATGGCCTAAATTGATTCGAAAGTTGTGCGATACAAAGATAGTACAAGAGAACGAGTTTGAATGGGACATGATATATCAAAATAAAAATAATTTTGTCTACTACAAACTCATGAAAGAAGTTTTCAGAGATTGACATCTCTGGCGCTCCAGAAATCAAAGTCGTGGAAGAACATTCGTCTATCTAGGATACTCTCTCTAGGGTGTCTACCCAAGTCATGACGCTGTCTACACAAGGCACTAACTCATCTATATGATACTTAGATGGTACCCATATGCTAGGTTGCTCATGTCTCTCCTCTAACTAGACACTAAACTGTTGGTGCCTAAACTTCTATAACACTTGAAATACTTTGTCTCTAACTACTAGGGTACACCTCCTATTCTGGCATTTGGGGCAACTCCTACCATAACACTTATTAATCACCCTAGGGTTTCTCATCTATATTTAATTATCAACAATCATATACAATACTTCCTAACCATACTCTAAACTATTAACACAATTACTTAAGGACACAGACCAATTGCAAATCACCAAGCCATCACACTACGAAGAACCTATAATGAAATGAGAATCTACAAGGACCTGGACTAAAGAATCGAAAGTTCCATTACTCCTGAGCTAATTAAGGCTGGAACAAAATCTATAATAATAGAGTTGAAATGATAGCGATGACATGTTAGGACCCTTCTCAAGATACAATCTGATAATCATACACGTCTGTCCTAAATCATGATACTCAGAATCCTCGCCACGCCAGTAAGCAAGGCTGCGATAAACAGTAGATTCCATAACTAGGTATGCACCTCTATAATCATATCATCTGGAATTCTCGCCACGCCGACTAGTATAGCTGCGAGGAATCCTAATTCTCATGACCAAGATATGTACATCCGAAGTCAGATCTCTACGTTTTTGCCACGCCGGCTAATATAGCTGCGATAAACTCCAAGTTCCATAACCAAGTAGACGTTTACCTTCCCTGTTATTTCCGTCAACATATGTTATCAGAAAGGTACCATAATTTAGGCCATAAAATTTATCTCGATATGAAAATCAAAATCAGCGATGATCCATCAAAATCAAATTCAATAACAAGGAGCAATGATGAAGAAAAACAAGAGAAACCGATTTCAAGTTGACGTTTAAAACAAGATTCCCAAGGGTCGTCACAGGAATCTCTCAAAAGTCCTAAGCAAAGAAATCAATCTGGCACATGATAGGATATCATCAAGGAAGGACAATTTATTTCGAATGCAAGAAAAGTTTGTCATGGTAATCAAAAGATTAAAATTTTCCTAATATGTGATTGAGTAACTCCTATCATAACCTAAAATCTATATCCTAAGAGCAGGCTCGTAATTAGTACTCTAAGACGAGTACCATTACGAAATCACACTAGTTGCGACTCTGACCTGTATGGGCCACCATAAAAACGTGTCACGACCCGCACCCTATTTAGGGGCATGAGCACGTGGGTACGTCCAACCTACGCCGCAGTATCGGCGGTAGAACACTGTAAAAGGTCATCTATAATATATAGAATCTAAGACACCAAAATATAACCTGTCATCTCCGCACGGAGGAATATAACCACAACTCAATCACATAATTCTAAGGAAGATAAACACGATGATAAAGATAAAGATAAAGATGAGATAAATAGTCTGAAATAGTGTCGAGCCACAATCAAAAGTTCAGAGACCAAGACATAAAACAATATCCTAAAATAAATACTACAAGTCTCAAAGTATCAAACTAGAATGTAATCAAGATAAAATCTAGGTGAACTAGGTCACTACTGGCGGTGCGTCCTCTACGAGCACCGGGTCCACAGGCTGGTCCTGGTCGTAGGCTCCATCTATGCCAAACCCGTAGTAGGTCGGGCAATCTGTATCTAAATCCTCTGAAAAATAACGGGGTTATCCTGTCAGGATATGAGCAAGTACAAACGCCAATAGCAGTTCCATGTGAATTGGCAAATACTATAAGAGACAATCATAATGAAATACAAGATGGAATATCAAGATTGGAAGTAAAACGGTACAAAAGAACTGTATATCATGTCATGTGTGAGATATATAAGATGAAACTGGAATATAAACAATGGAAAGTAATCTGAGATATGATGTAAACATAAAAAATAAAGTGCCATGAGATATTAAAGCGTTATGTGATCGGCTTGGGTCAAGATCAGGCTGTTCCATTTGACCGGCTATGCACAGGTAGTATAATAATGTAGGGGTCAGGCCGGCCAAAATGGAAAGCTATGCACAAGTAGTATAAGGTCAGGCTACACCCTACGTGTGGTGAGGGTGGAGCTATGCGCAAGTAATAAATAAACAAGTAAGGGTAATGATCACATAACCTCTAATAACTCCCCCATCCCCGAGTAGTATAATGAATCCAGATATGACAGGTTATGACACGGAATTTGAAGAGCAGGGGACCAGCCCACTCCCAAATTGGTGCCTACACAAGTACATGAAACAATATCGAACAATATACTCATATACCAGGTAAACCAGGAATGATATCTCATGACGAGATTCACGTATACTAGTCCGTGTATCCTCGTGTCGAGAATCAAGTATAACACTACAACTGAATCGGATATAGTAGATATCAAGACAATGAAAACTATCAGAGAATGTCCTCGCCTGTCGTCCTGAGCTGAGAAAATCGAAACTACCACCCACTCAAAGAGCCACGAACAGTCAACTCGCACAACTGTCTTCTAATGCTGAAACAGACATTACCAACGTTCTCAGAATGGTCAAATTAGCTAGAAATGCCTACCCATAAGTCAAATTCTGGACACAGGGGCAAAACGGTAATTTTGGGTCAAAATGGTGTCCGTCGTTGGACCCACTTTGTACCGAAAAATGTGCCAGAATCTACGATCTCTAAAGTTATCAAACTATATATCTACAGGTCCGATTTGACGAGACGAATCCAACGGTATGTCCAATTTTAGATTCCGGTGGGCTGCGCACAAAATCACCCGTTGAGTGGGATTGTGGGCCCGCCAAAATGGCGTCCCGATCAACGCTCTCAGAATCGGACCAAACTTGGCATACATGACCAGAAAAATATTTCGGGTCCAATGGCACAAGTTTCGTCGCGATTTGATTAGTGTGCATAAAGTAATTAACAAATATGCAAAAGGCCGATACGGTGAATTTTGACGGATACGCATCAAATTCGTCGCGCACACGCGACCAATTTGAATTCCGTCAAAGCCCACACGACCACGAAGTCGATACGCACCTTTCAATGCTTTCGGTTCGTGACCACGTCGCCCGGATTGACGGAACGGACGGCGTATCGGGACAATTTTTCTAAAAAATCCACTTTTGAAAATCAGTTTTTTCTCCAACTTCACAAACCAATAACTTTCTGTACAGTGCAAGAAATTCAGTTCTACAAAAAAAGGTTTTAAAGCCCTATAAGTTGTCTACAAGTCTCTTCAAACCGATTTTGAAAACTCACAACACACTGGTCGCAAATCGGCCACAAAGTTGGAATTTCGAGACAGTTTATAAACCCAGAAAATCGAGTTTTTTCTCAATTTTGGAACTCGTTTTTCGTCGCACATGGTGCGAATCGGCACGAACTATTTGAAGAGAAATAAAGGGATATATGTTAGGATCATACCGGAAGAAACGGCTCGGAAATTGATCGAGCGTGCGCGACGAAACGTCGCTCCGAAGTTGGCGCTTCGCTGACAGTTTCCGTGCGCGAGTGGGATGCTCGTTGCACTTTTTCCGGCGATGGACGGCCGCGGGTTGGCCTACGACGATGTCGGGGTGCACGTTGGGTTGGGGGTGACGACTAGTGTTTGAATTTTTGTGAAAATTCCTCTCTCTCTCTCTCTAAAAATATATATATATACATATATATACCGCTCGTTCGTTCGGTTTAATAAACCGAAAGGGGCCGCGGGCTTCAAGCAGCTGATGCTGCTGTGTTGCTTGTGGGGGGTGGGGCGCGTGTGTGTTTGTTTGGTTGAAAGAAAATCAATTTTGCTTTTTTGTCCAATTAGACTTTTCTTTTTTCCTTTTCTTTATTCCTTTCTTTATTTCATTAGCTATATATATATATATATATATATATATATATATATATATATATACACACACACACACACACACATAAATACATACATACATACATTCATACATATATTATATATTACACATATACGTATATATTTATTTATATAAAATAACCCATTAATATTTACCCATTAATACAAATATATATATATATATATATATATATATATATATATATATATATATATATATATATATATATATATATATATATCCCATAAATGGAATAGTACCTAAATATATATAAATAAAATCAAAATTTATTTATAAACAAAAACTAAATATTTTATTTTATTTATATATATATATATTAAATATATCAAAGCTTTTATAAATAAAAACTCTATCAATAAAATACCTATTTAAATAATAATATAAAAATACTAAAAATTAATATTTAGATAATATTAAAATAATAAAATAATGCAAATGACCATATTAGCCCTATTCAGGAAAGTGGGGGTGACATTCGAACATGTATATTACTGGGTGGCCAACTTTAGTATATTATGTTCATTCTTGGTATTCATTTCATTACTGTGGATTGAGATGTAGATGATCAGTTACTCTTAGTTATCCCTTTACAGCAGAGTACGTCCAGGGTTAAGTCCATTAACTTGGGAACTTACCCTAGATCGTATTAGCTGGCATGGTCGCGCTTAGGTTCCTATATATTTTGGAACTGGGGCGTGACATGTTTTAGTGGTGGCCCATGCAGGTCGAGATAAATTATTTCGGTTACGTTATTATACCGGACGAGCCTGCGTATGGATACATATTAGAATCTCAATCCACTACTGATGTTGAAAATTCTTTTGAGTTCTACTGTCCCCCTTGAAAATTCGTATTGTGCTCAATCATACCCTTCTTGAATGACTATTTATGAATTCTTGTCTTTTCCTCTCTCGGAAGGACGAACACTTGTGTTGACAATCACTTCGTCATTGTATTATTATTAATTGTGGCTATGGTAGATAGGATATCTTGAGGGTAATTATTTGAGGCATATAGAGGTTTGGATAGATGTCTTTACCAGATAGACAGTTAGGGTAAGAATGACTTTTTGGTCGAGGTTTAAATTTCTTCATAGGAAAATCTCCTTGGTTGGACGATTGCTGAGTCACAAATTAGTGATTCGACAACATCATGTAGATTATCACTTTGAGCTAGGAAGTTAACTTGAAAGGATGTAGTAACACCTTGTTGATAGGACTAGGCGATTAGATAAGCTGGATAGACTGTAAAGACACCTCACTAAGATAGGATGAGGAATAGAGAATAGTACAGAGTATAACCAAAACAGGAGACATAATGACTATTAGGCCAAACTATATCACCCTATGCTTGGGTCAGATAGAGTTCTGGAGAGGGTTATGATAAACCCATACATGTTTACTATGGAGGAAGAAAAAAAAATATTTCCTCGGATCACAAGGATTGGACTTGAAGGAAGACAACTTGAAAGTTTCGAGGGATGATAGCAATTAAAGTTCGAAGAACCATCAGGATGAGCAAATTGATGAAACATGGTGATCATTACCGGATATAAGATTTGAGAGTTGTGATAAAAATTTGAGAAATTTTAACATAGAGGATATGAAAATCAGGGATAATGATATAATGGGAGAGAAGATTACTTGGATATTGAGAAGCTATCCTAGGAAGATTATGTATTAGAGAAAAATATGATCATGGAAGAGGTATAAGATTGAATTAGACCAGTCGACGATCTCTATATTTGCTGAGCCAACCTCGAATGTACTTTTAGAGATAGATACTAGAAGAATAGTCAATACAGTTAGGCTATGATGGATGTATTGGAGATAAGTACTTATTAGACTAAGTCTTGGATTTTTCTTAGCAAATAGTTAGGCGTGCTTGTGAACGTATAATAACTTATGGGTAGATAAGGTAGAACATTGGTTAGGATGTTATTGGATAGGACTTAAGGCTTGTAGAAGTATAGCGTGGATTTTTCAGAGTTGACTAAGTTTAAGATTTGAATCACGATCTTCGATGATTAATTGTAGCCAAGGATCTAGGAGTAGAATTAGAACTGTACCTCAAGAGCCCGACTGGTAAACCCTCTATTGGTGCAAGTTAGTTAGAGACCCTTGAGGAGTTGCATCTGGAACATTGTGTTAATATGAGGATAAGAAGTGGATATACAATAAGAGAAGATTTATAAGGAACAATATGTTGGTCTGAATAAATGAAGAAGAATAAGATAGAAATTTTAGAAAAATTCATCATGATGAGATATATGACCATGATTATCTAAGATGACATAACGATGATTACAGAGAGAACTATACCCTTAAGCAATATTTTGAAGTTGAGATCCAGGTAAAGAGCGAGAAGATTATCTCGAGGAGACAGACGATATAAATTTATGATACATGAAAAAAATGATAATAAAAGATGAAGATGTTGATATGAAAATTTGTGAGCATCGATCAAGATTATGACAGGAAATGAGAATAAAAGATTTAAAGTTAGAGAGGTAGAGCACTCCTAAATAGTTTGAGGCATAGAATCTAGAGCTGAGTGAGTACATAGTGGATGACAAAATTTTTTGAAGTTGGAGATATTCTAAAGAGGAGATTAAGTACTAAAGTTTTCAAGGATTGAAGACGTCGGAAGACTTGGGCATATTACATTATGAACATCTTGATATTGTGTTAGCGGAAGTAACAATTGAAAAGGATGAGCCATAGAATGGAGTGTACTAATGGAAGAAAATTGGATGATATCAAGGACTTTCAAAATATTATGAGCTGGATTATGGAATAAGTGACTAGTCGTACTCGATAGATCATATGTTATCTTAGGAACCTGATAGATAGGCTGAATCATAGTATGAGTTTGTGTGCAATTATTTCAGCCCGCTTGACTTTTAAATTATTCTAAGTGACTTCTCATATTTGTTTGAAACATATCCATATTCTTTCTCTTCCTACTTCTAAGCTTGTAAATCACGCTTACGTGATTTAGCCAGCTTATCATTCTAATTACGATTTAGAAGATCGTATTCTTCCTTAGCCATGCCTTGATCTCAAATCCAAAACCTTGATCTCACCTCTCTTCTAACTAATAATCATATTATCCTAAGACGCCATTCCTTCCAAATTTCTGATCAAGCATCTACTTACTCGTACCATATTCTTGTGGAAAATCTCTTCTAGAGCTTTTCGAAACTCTCCGTACCATTATTTGTTACTTTCTTGTTCGTGATTCACTTAAACTTGTTTACAAATCCTTTAAGCCTCATCGCTTTGGTTATGCCCAACCAAGCCAATTCTCTTTTGACTATTGAACTTTGAACCATATAGGATCAGAACTAAATTGATATAATTTCCTTATAGAGTTATTGACCAATAGTACCCTGATAGTACCTGAGATTATTGCAGACTGTGATATCTGAATTCCAGTTTTCCTTTCTAAAATCTTGCTAGTAAATCATGACTATGGTCTTCTGGTTGGGACTAGTCATACTTAACTCCACTAAGATTTTAATCTTCAATCTTCTTATACTATGTCTTATTGTAATTTCGAGGACGAAATTCTATAAGGTGGGTAGGTTGTAAGCCCTCTGGATTTTACGAATTATTTTAAATTTTATTAAAGTAATTATTTTCAAAAGATATCTTAATTATAATTATTTTATTATTAAATTAAATATACCTCTTCGTGACCTTGATTTTTGGAGCGTAAGAGATGTCAGTATCTCGAAACGCCCTTCATGAGTTTTGATCTAGACAAGTTTATCTTCATATTGATATATCATGTCCCATTCAAACTTGTTCCCTTGTGCTCTATTTGTATCGCAGAACTTTCAGGTCAATTTAGGCCATTGTACCATTTTATTAAATTTCCACTTTTATTTTTTATTATTATCGACACGTTACCGTGACTTTCAAATTAGGAGCACAAGACTAGCCATTTTCTCCAAACCAACTTATCATACATGATCTACTCGAGACACTCTTCGCCCATGACCTTCGTGTCCCACTCAGACACACCATTTCGTGCTTTATTTGCTTCACACAACTTTTTGGCATTTGACCCAATCTCGATTTACCCCACTGAGTCACATTTACTTCCAACTTAATTTTCGGGCCCGACATCGGTCCAATATGCTCGACCCAATATATAGTACTGACCTGTTTTGAGCCTACTATGTACGTGCCACTTGCGTGCTACCAAGTTGATCTTCCTTGTGCTCCCACTTCATCCATGATTTAAAATGGTTTAAATTTGTTATTTTGATCAAACCCCAGCCCAAGCTTGTCCAAACTTGACCCAACACCCAACCCAATTTGGTGTGACCCTCTCATGACTGCCCATAAACCAACTGGTATACTTCTCCTTTTTCCCCACTCACAAATATTCCTATTTTATATAAATATCTCTTTCTCCCTCTCTCTCCATTATATTATATATATATATATATACACACACATCTTCTCTTTCTCTTTTTCTTCTCTCATACACACCAGCACACCTCCCCTCTCATTTACGTACACTCTCTATTTTCAACACACACACCCCCACCATAACCCCCTCTCTCCTTGGGAACACCACTCTTCCATACTTTCAAACTCTCTCCCCACATCCCACTCTCTCCCCCTCTACTACTCGACTACCACAGCTCCATCTTTTTCCTTCTTCTTCATGAACACCACCACTCCTCTCCCTACTCATCACTAGCCACCTCCACCTCTATGGTTTGGCCGCAGCCTCCCTCTTCATCATCAACAACAACCCTATTCTCCTTCTCCTCCTTCTTCTTGAACTACTGCTGCGGCTGTTGCAAACATTGCTGCTGCTATTATCGCTGTTAACATCGGCCTGGCCGCCGTCGTACTGCCGCGTGCAGCCACGCGCACCGACGAGCAGCCATTACTGCTGTCGCCTGAAGCCGTTGTCGTACCGCCCTGACACCCACAGCGACTTCCTGTACCCCGACGACCCTCCAGGAGGGAGTCGTCGCCCCGACGAGCCTGCGTGCGCCATTTCATGCACGCGCGTGACGCGTCCGCGCTCGTCGACGACCAACTACCGCCGCCAGCCGCGTTCGGTCGCCGTCGCCGCCACGCCTTGGCCACACGCAGCCCGGTATGCCAGCCCCTAACAGTAGATCGCCTCCCCGAGCCTCACAGGAGGTCGATTCTGACCTCGAAATCGAAGTTCTGTCGACGCGCGCGAATGGTGAAGCAAGAATACGCGTCTCAAAACAGCAACTTCGTACGTATTTTTTGGGCAATCCAGCCGTTGGATCGTCACACTCCCTCATCCGTTACAATCTCGGTATATAGCTTTGCCTCCCCCTAAAGTTTTAGTCGTTAATTCTTCCATTTGATATGTCAAAATTGGCCTCCAAGTTACCCGAATAATTGTGTTCATTTTTGGACAGTTTTACGGAGCCAACTTCGTGGGCTCGTATCTCCGCCATCGCAGCTCCGTTTGGTATGCTACTAGTTCCTGTTTGTAGTTGGTATAACCCTCTTCCTGTCCTTTAAGTTTCGTTTTATTGTGAGCTTGTTTGATTGGTTCAATTCGACACCAAAGTTGGTCGTCCAAATTCATAATTTCCAACTTGTTAAATTCTAGTTTTGAACCCGGGACTCCGAATTCCAATTCTGACACCACCAGTAGACTCGTGGCGTCGTTCTGACATGACTTCATATAAAGGTTGCTTGATTTGGACGATGTGGGCCCTGGCACGTATTTTGGTGCAAGGCGGGCCCTACTGTCCGAGTCAACAGATCATTCTGAGATCGGCTCATCGGAATCCACTTCTAGACATACAATTGAGTTCGTATCGTCATTCTGGACTCGTTGACATATACTTTTCTAGATTTAGTGGACTTGGACTCCGGCACGCATTTTCGTGCAAACCGGATTCTACTATCCGAGTCAACGGGTCATTCTGAGATCGGCTCATCAGAATCCACTTCTGGACATACCGTTGAGTTCGTATCGTCATTCTAGACTCATTGACATATACTTTGCTAGATTTAGTGGACTTGGACTCTGGGACGCATTTTCGTGCAAATTAGATCCACTTTCCGGGTCAACAGGTCATTCTGAGATCGGCTCATCGAAATCCACTTCCGGACATACCGTTGGGTTCGTATCATTATTCTGGACTCGTGGACATATATTTTGCCACACTTTGATGACCTTGATCTTGACACATTTTTCGTCGCGAGGTGGGTCCAACGGTGGACCGCATCTTGATCCGAATTACCATTTTTCTCCCGTGTCCAGAATTGGACATATGGATAGTCTATTCTAGCTATTTTACTTATTCTAAGAACGTTGGTGATGTTTGTTTCAGCATCCGACGACGTTCGTGGAGACCCCTATGTTGCTACCTTTCTTGGTATTGACGATTTGTCTGCAGGACATCATCGGCCCACTACTTTACCCCAGGCAAGATAACTTGCCATACTTGTTATGTTTATATTATTCATATATACTCATATGTTGTTAGCTGGTGGCACTGGTAGTGTGTATCCAAGGATGACTTGGTGTTACCGATGATGGCATCGATGTTATGGGTGTGTGAGTGTGTGACTTAGAGTTAGTAGACATACCCGACATGGTGAAGTTATCCCGGATAACTTTATGACTTGACACGAGACATTACACGATACCTTGAGTGAGAGTCATTGTGTTGGCACGAACTTCCGCATTCGACTGATCATCGGTGCGAGCGGTTCGTGTGACGGTACATATAGAGTTAGATGATGTCTAGATTAGAGACTCGCATTGAGATATGGATTATTTGAGTCGTGGATACGACTTGTACATTTCCTGGGATGGAAAAGACAACCAGCAGGCGTATGGAACAGACAGTTACATTATTTTATGTTAGCCTCAGGGGTGGCCCGGTTATGGGCATGGGCCCTTACTAGTGGGTATATCCGACATCGGCCACTAGGTGCGCGCTAGGTTCGGTCGAAAGGTACACTAGTATTGAGCTATACGGCTCGTGATCCGACGCTCGGCCCGTGTTCCGACGCAAATCCTTCGGCTCGTGATCCGATGTCGGCCTGTGCTTCGATGAAATTATTATTCACCTATCCATGCCTTCCAAAGTTGTCTTCAACATGCATTCACATAGATTGGTTAGTTCGTATACCCATGTCGGACCGTATTATGGAACAGTGTCTTATCATGACTGGTATGCCTTCTACTGATCAGGATTGGTCAGTGGTATGGTTTATTGATCGATGACGAGATATTAGGCCAGGTTATGATTCAGGTAGTCCATTTATATTCAGTTCACATTATGGCATGTATTTTTGTATCTTGTTACGTCCCTCTAAGGACTTGGTAATCTCTCCAGGTATTCGCTGAGCAGTTAGTACAGAGTACCTGAGGCCTCAGGTATATACTTATATTTTTGTTCTGGCTATTTCTATTTACTCTTTCCAGCTTATACCCTCACCTATATTTGCTTTATACTGCTATGTAGTCTATTATTACCAAGCTTATTCCTCTCTCGAGCTTGTTCGAACATATATATTACTGGGTGGCCAACTTTAGTATATTATGTTCATTCTTGGTATTTATTTCATTACTGTGGATTGAGATGTAGATGATCAGTTACTCTTAGTTATCCCTTTACAGCGGAGTACGTCCAGGGTTAAGTCCATTAAATTGGAAACTTACCCTAGATCGTATTAGCTGGCATGGTCGCGCTCAGGTTCCTATATATTTTGGAACTGGGGCATGACAAATATTTTCGATAGATTCCATTTGTTGCGTTCTTCGAACTTCTTATACCATATCGAACTCGAAATAGAAGGAAAAAATGTGTTGATTCGTTGCTTATGCGATTTCAAGTGATCGCGTAGGCGCTGTCTAGCGCAACCGTCCTATTTTTCCTCGCCTTAAGTAAATCTAGTGAGTGGCTGACCCTTCTCCCCTTGACTCTCTTTGTAACTACCTAAATTTATGTTACTGTTTTTGGGAATTTATAGAATTTTTTTTGAAAATTTTTAATTTATTTTTCCCATATTTATTTATGGTTAATTATTAATGTTATATGTATTAGTATTTATTAGCTTTATTTAGCACTAATTGCATAATAATTAATTAGTGGACTTCTATTAGTTGAGCATAAATATTTTTAATTAATTTTATTTTTGCATACCAAGCTTGGGCTTGGATTGTGGGATCCATTCTTTCAATAATATTTATATCCAAAGCCTACCAAGCCTTGGACTTTGGATCGTGGCCTTTTTTCCAAGCTTTGGACTTTAGTTGTCCTTAATATCCAATTAGTAGTAACTAGTAAATTAGTTAGTAATTAGTTGTTAGTTAGTTAGTGATTAGTTAGTGGTTCCACTATTTCACCTCTAGATCTATTGTAATTTATAATGTTGCCATCATGGGTTGTGGAGGACTCTATACTTTTCCTATATAATATGGGACTCTCCATTATTTTGTTACAAAAATTCTAAAACTTTCCAAGCCAACTCCGGCCGGAACCACCCTCTCCTCGACAAACCAGAACCACCACAACAGCCCTGTCACACCCCGATCCGGGAAATCGATCATCCTCGCTAGATTTCATCCGAATCATCGTCCTCGCTGGAGCATGATGCCACACGAGCCTGGAGTTGCGCTCGTGCAAGGCAAGATAGCGGTTCACATAGTGTTTATCTCAAATTGATAACATAAGCAGCGGAAGGGAAACAAAGTATAACATAAGAATCTCTTTTATTGATAACAAACCGAAGATTACAAAGGCTCTGAATAGCCCAACATATTATGCCAATTGGCTACAACGCTCACGATCTCTCTAGCTCGCAAAGGATTACATTGTTCCATACATTATGTCTTTTTATAGCCACTAAGTAGTCTTCGGCCGAACATCTCCATGTCGCAAGTCCGAACGCCTATGCGGTGCTTCCCTTGAAACGCTAAGGACTCCATGCCTCGGCGTGTCCAAGCCAAGCTCCGTCCCGAACCGATCATAACCTGAGCCTGCACATAAACTAGTGGGGGATTAGTGCTTTCGTCCTCGCTTCGCACTGATCGAGACCCGCTCGCACCCAAACCAAACACTAAATATATTTAGTGAAACATGCATCTTAATTTGTGATCTTTCTATTTAGCCTTAGGATCAATTTCATGGCAATGTCCATGCATAACAACTTATCATAAATGTGTCCGATACCGTATCCCTGCGGCAGATACAGTTAGCCATAATATGAATATAAACATAGTGCGTGCTCCTCTCCGTCCCTTTTTGCCTAGCCTGCAATGGTTAGAACTTAACATAAGCGATCATACGATTCACGAAACCAACCAATCATAAACTTAAACATATGCATAAGGGTAGCAGGCCCTGCGTCTGCACCCAACTCTCATCTCAGTCCACCGGCCCTATCTATATGAAGGTCACGGTATTTCGTACCGTAATGGACTTGGCATCTCTTAAGTGTAAGCCTATGATCGCTTCGATACGGGTTGCTAGCCCAGTATTCGAAGGATCCTAAACTTACTGATATCATAGCTTATCACAACACTGGACGGTCGTAACCCGTCCGAATGATGTGTACCATAAATACCATACATAATTCCCTCCTAGGCCGAACGGTCCTGGTGCCCCGGCCGTAACCGTCCGAGGGAAGCCGCACCCGTGTACGGGCAATCCGAGTCCATTGACCATGTAATACTCGCCATAGCATACAAATTGCACATCCCAACCAGTCTCACGTTCCATAAAAATAAACATATCCATCTCTTTCTTAAGTCCCTTCGGCGTTATGCCCCGACACATCCGTATTGATGCACGACGCCCAACGGCTTAGACATCTCGTACTCATACTCAACGCGTTCCATTCATAGTTGTTCACATAACCGTGGTTCCGTAGTTACTTAGTCACTTTGTAGCTTTCGTGCACGAGGGAACGCTTAACGCCATAATTAATGTTCTAGACTTAGTGTTCAATGTTCTCGGAGTCGTGCACGTGGAGCACATCTCGATATTATCTTTCAATGTTCTACCACCACCGCCCTACCGCGACTCGTACACTTGATGCACGTCGCTTCAATTGTTCAATGTTCAATGTTCTATCTTAATGTTAAACACATACTAAGACACTTAATCGCTGAGCCACGCTCGCTAACTCAATAGAAACTTACGCATACGATGATATATTTTATTAGACGTGAAGGAGTAGGGAGAGAGAGTCGAGAACCCGCCCACCTTAAGTCGATCCGCATTGACGTTCCGCCGAGCTGATGCGGCTCGAATCCATAACTTGGTTGCATAGCTAACTCTCAAACTTAGCCATTCCTTTGAACTACTCGGTCGATTTAGTCTATCGTACCCATGCCACACTCCGTTGCAAGACGACGATTTGGTTTCACGGACACTTTACTGAATAAGGCAAAATGTCGACCTCTTATCGTCCAGCATAAAAGTATAGCCTGCACACCAGATCAACTAAAATCAGCACTTTCTCAAACGAGACTTATCCTTTGTATCGATTCGATTCATAGATTCCAATCGACTCAAAGCTTACCTTTGGCCAACATAACTCGTACATCGACTCGCATCGATACTTCATCGGGTCAATAAAACTTTTCGAGTCAACGACTGATTATAATGTACCGTGCGGAGCGGGACATTACATAATATACCACTCAAAACAAGGTTCGTCCTCGAACCAAAACCAACACTTAATCCAAGTGTCTCGCTAGATCGTTTCACGATTTCGTGCTACTATCGTTGGAATCATACAACTTAGTTTGGATCATACACATATTTTAGGCGTCCCACCAATATATGCATTTCAGCTAAGCTCAGTTGTAGGATATCGGGACAACTATCAAGCTCAACTTAAATCCTCAAGCACCAATCAGTCCGTACACGACTTAGTCATATCTTAGCGCCTATTCCCAAAATACTTCTCGTATGTTTATTCCATAACATGCGATGATCTTCCAACATCTTGCACATAACTTAACTCAAAACTATTAGTTCGATCTCATAAGTTTCTCGCTGGCCACCTAACACTCACATTGCATCAAGTCATTGCGCATCCGATCGCAACAATTCTCTATAAGGCCTACTCGCCCAATCGTTTCCTATCTCTCACATAACTCAAGTCTTTCATCCAATCATTCATAACATTTGGCCTTAATGACATGGACTAAGTCCAAATGTGACAAATTCCTTTGCCTACAATCCGTACTAAGTCTCGCACACAACTATCCAATACGATTCACATTTCGAACAATCTACGTATCGCATCTGGGGCTACCCCCGCTAGGTAACTTATCCAGACATCATGCTCACGCTCTCCCGACACAAGAGGTTAACTTGAGTCTACGATGCTCAAAGGCAACAATCTTTTTGACCCAAGGTCTCTTACGATACGCCCATCTCCTATTCTCGTCCGAGTACGAATCCTTTGCTCAATTCTCAATCGATCCCGACTAGTTCGTTTTGTAACATAGATAGCACGCTTAACACATATAGCCTAACCGTTACTCAAACCGATCTACAATACAACTCTTAGGGTCGTTCTACTATTCGTCGCTCTCGCGCATTGTAGCAATCGCCTTACCGTATTCCTATGCTAAGTACGTTCCTCAACATTTATTTGATCATCGACCAACCAAGTTTATTTGCATACTTATTCGATCGATCAAAATTTTCCTTTTCTGACCATATCGTTCTAGTCGAAGGCTACTCGCTAACTTTCGAAACACGATACTCATTCGCTTAGACTTATCCTCAACACGCACTACATTATTCCTTATCCTCGACAAAATTTTTTATGCGACTTCTTTAGGGTCATCCTATGGGACTTCAACATTCACTTGATTTGGCGGTCAAGTCTTTTAGGGTCATCTGCCCCGAAACTACATTCGATAATTGAAGATCATCAACGAGGGACAGTTACAACGAACCATGCTATATCCTATTGCGAAGCCAAATCAATTCCCGACACTTCCTATGGGACTTTACCCAATCTGACATACTTTACCAATCCGCAATTTATCTATCCCCCGTGCAACTGATGCGCCGTTTACTACTCGAATCACTCATGCATTGTCGTCGACTATCTTTGCTAGTCGCATGACATCTACTCGCCTCAGGTCCGAGTTTACCTATCGTGATCTTAGTTCGACACATTCCATAATCATTAAAACCATCCTCGAACAACTTTTGCATCAAACCACAAGTCGAATCTAATTTGCCATGCCTTGTAAGTTTTATCATCTCCATTGTATGAATCACCATACCAGCGCTCACGCGGAATGATCGCCCTAATTTGGTGTGACGCATGTGCGATGCTGGAGTTGCACTCGCATAAGACAAGAATGCCAACGTTGTGGTTATCCTCGAAACAATCAGGCACTTTCGTTTCCACTCAAGTAACATCCATCCACTCTTAAATTTTTCGAACACTCCTACCGTTATCGTCCCAATTGCCATAACTTAACTTGCATCTTATTTATCCAACAACAATGCTTAATACAATTTTCATTCATTCGATCAGAGTATCCCCGAGTTATTATATATCGTCTTTGATACGCCTCAATACCATCGTCGATATGAATAACTTGAACATCTTCCTTTCTCATAAGCTTCAATTCGTTGCAATCACTGTTATCATCCGAACTCGAATACGAATCAAGTCTTACACATATCAAGATTCATTCCGTTATAACTAACTACCATAATCGTGACACAATTTTCCATTCACATATTCATTCTCATATCCCTAACTCGTACTTCCAAATCGTGCTACCGACTCATCATGCTAACTCAAATTCGTTCGCACGATTTCTTCACACCTACTCAACTCGTTCCGAATAAGACTTCGTACTAACTCAACGTAAATTCAACCGGGTCGACCATTTCCTCAACGTAACATTCCTTTGCTATGCTCAGCCTACCGTTCGACTTACACTTAACGAATCCTCGTCCGACGTATCACCCATAGGTATGACTTCGCGCATAATCGTTCAACTCAATTCATCAAGGCATACTTGCATCGACTTCTATCGAGTCATTCTCACTTGAGTCTCGCTACTACTCTGCCCGTTGTGGATAAATATATCGTAACAATACAATCGTCTCGACGTAACCTATCGCAAGTCACCTACCGGCTTAACATAGCTATCACTAAGTGGTACTCCATATACCACTCAGGAATCGAGCCTATCATTATCGATACAACACTTTGCTATACTGATCGCATGATTGGTATTGCATATACCACTCAAAATCGAGTCATTACTCGACATCACACTCCGCTTAGGTCCGACATCTCTCTTCAAATCAACTATCCCGTATGGCGATCTTTCCGATCCCAGCTCTAGCGTTCTTCTTACTCGAGTTGGCACAACAACTGGGCCAACATGCCCAATCGTTCACTTAAGTTTGACATACATTCAATCTAACAGTACCATAGCGATCATATCAATCACATACACAACATTCACTTATATTCAAAGCTCAACGTGAAATACGGCCAACATAAATGTTTGCCTACTCAACTCAACTTAGCGACCAACTCGACTTGTTCGAATCGCATTCACGATCTTCCAATCTCACTCGTTGCAACTCGTGCAACGATTTACCCTTAATACTTAAGGTCATTACTAAATCTTATTTAACATATTGCTATCCATCCGTATAGCCATATAACACATACTATGTCGACTCGTTGCACCGATGCAACAAACGATCCACGAATTGCTGCACTCCATGCAACCAACAACACATAACCGTTCGCATAGCAACATAACACGCATCGTCTCACATATCGACCCGTTGCACTTCATGGAACCAACAACACATAACTTCTCGCATTTCGTACGATCAACAATACGTATATCCTTGCACTTCGTACAACCAACATCACCATATTCGTTGTATTTCGTGCGACCAACATTCCATAACTCGTTGCATTCGTGCAACCAACGTTCTCCAATGGCACCCGGAGATAGCGTGATAGTCACGACATACTTGTGGCAGACGTACGCACTTAATATAGACTTATTGTATGTAACATCCAATGTAGCGTCGAGCAGATCCATGAGCCATGCGGTTGCGGAAACAACTTTGAGTCAACTGAATTCGATAGCGGAGAAACTGAGGGTCAAAGAGATTCGTTCACGGTCCAGAGGATGGAACCGCTCTGATACCAACTTGTCACGCCTCGATCCGGGAAATCGCTCATCCTCGCTGGGGCGTGATGCCGCACGAGCCTAGAGTTGCGCTCATGCAAGGCAAGATAACGGTTCACATAGTGTTTATCTCAAATTGATAACATAAGCAGCAGAAGGAAAACAAAGTATAACATAAGAATCTCTTTTATTGATAACAAACTGAAGATTACAAAGGCTCTGAATAGCCTAACATATTATGCCAATTGGCTACAACGCTCATGATCTCTCTAGCTCACAAAGGATTACATTGTTCCATATATTATGTCTCTTTATAGCCACCAAGTAGTCTTCGGCCGAACATCTCCATGTCGCAAGTCCGAACGCCTATGCGGTGCTTCCCTTGAAACGCCAAGGACTCTATGCCTCGGCCTGCCCAAGCCAAGCTCCGCCCCGAGACGATCATAACCTGAGCCTGCACACAAACTAGTAGGGGATTATTGCTTTCGTCCTCTCTTCGCACTGATCGAGACCCGCTCGCACCCAAACCAAACACTAAATTTATTTAGTGAAACATGCATCTTAATTTGTGATCTTTCTATCTAGCCTTAGGATCAATTTCATGGCAATATTCATGCATAGCAACTTATCATAAATGTGTCCGATACCGTGTCCCTGCGGCAGATACAGTTAGCTATAATATGAATATAAACATAGTGCATGCTCCTCTCTATCCCTTTTTGCCTAGCCTGCAATGGTTAGAACTTAACATAAGCGATCATACGATTTACGAAACCAACCAATCGTAAACTTAAACATATGCATAAGGGTAGCAGGCCCTGCGCCTGCACCCAACTCTCATCTCAGCCCACCGGCCCTATCTATATGAAGGTCACGATATTTCGTACCGTAATGGACTTAGCATCTCTTATGTGTAAGTCTATGATCGCTTCGATACGGGTTTCTAGCCCAGTATTCGAAGGACCCCAAACTTACTGATATTATAGCTTATCACAACACTGGATGATCGTAACCCGTCCGAATGATGTGCACCATAAATACCATACATAATTCTCTCCTAGGCCGAACGGTCCCGGTGCCCCGGTCGTAACCGTCCGAGGGAAGCCGCACCCGTGCACGGGCAATCCGAGTCCATTGACCATGCAATACGCGCCATAGCATACAAATCGTACATCCCAACCAGTCTCACATTCCATAAACATAAACATATCCATCTCTTTCTTAACTCCCTTCGGCGTTATGCCCCAACACATCCGTATTGATGCACGACGCCCAACGGTTTAGACATCTCGTACTCATACTCAACGCATTTCATTCATAGTTGTTTACATAACCGTGGTTCCATAGTTACTTAGTCACTTCGTAGCTTTCGTGCACAAGGGCACGCTTAACGCCATAATTAATGTTCTAGACTTAGTTTTCAATGTTCTCGGAGCCATGCACGTGGTGCACATCTCGATATTATTTTTTAATATTATACCACCACCGCCCTACCGCGATCCGTACACTTGATGCACGTCGCTTCAATTATTTAATGTTCAATGTTCTATCTTAATGTTCAACACATACTAAGACACTTAATCACCGAGCCACGCTCGCTAACTCAATAGCAACTTACGCATACGATGATATGTTTTATTAGACATGAAGGAGTAGGGAGAGAGAGTCGAGAACCCGTCCACATTAAGTCGATCCGCCTTGACGTTCTGCCAAGCTGATGCGGCTCGAATCCATAACTTGGTTGCATAGCTAACTCTCGGACTTAGCCATTCCTTTGAACTACTCGGTCGATTTGGCCTATCGTACCCATGCTACACTCCGTTGCAAGGCGACGATTTGGTTTTACGGACACTTTACTGAATAAGGCAAAATGTCGACCTCTTATCGTCTAGCGTAAAAGCATAGCCTGCACACCAGATCAACTAAAATTAGCACTTGCTCAAACGGGACTTATCCTTTGCATCGATTCGATTCATAGATTCCAATCGACTCAAAGCTTACCTTTGGCCAACATAACTCGTGCATCGACTCGTATCGATACTTCATCGGGTCAACGAAACTCTTCGAGTCAACGACTCATCATAATGTACCGTGCGGAGCGGGGCATTACATGCCCTGTCCCGACTCCGACCACCAGCAGCATCTTAGTCCACTGGTACCACCGGTGGCCACCCTAACGATTGCGACCGCCCGACCCTTTTTTCTGTTGCCACCACAGTCGTGTCCATCACCACCTAGCCTCTAACGACCACCCCTCTCATGCTCACACCGTAGAGTAGTCTCGACCACCCGGTCACCTCCTCCCACTAAGCCACCCAACTCATGTCAACACTTCACTCTCCGCCACCACCGCCTGTCCTCTCCAGTCGACCCCTGCCTAGCCGTTCACGCCACCACCTCCCTCTGCAGCCCAAGACCACCGTCACCAACACCTATGCAACTACACCATCTCAGTCATCGCCACCATCGATGCCAGCCCGACTGCCATCACCACCTGTACCACAAATACCGCTCCCACCATATGCCACCACCGCCAGTGGCCACATCTTCTATTCCTCGACTACTCAACTGAGCCATCACCATCGACCCTGATTCCACTCACCACTACCAAACCCAACGGAGCTCCTCTGTCCCAGCCATCTGCTGCCTAAGCTCTATCTTGGCCATATCCAGCACCGTCGTAGCCAGATCTGGCGTTGCACTACCATGTCGTCTCAGATCCTGAGCGCCTTCCGCTGAGTCTAGACCGTGCGGTGACTGCATCGAGCCGGACGTTGACCCAACCGACTCCCTCGAGCTCCGAAGACCACGCCGCGCCTCCCTGGCCAGCACCTGTTATCTCGTCGTCGAGCCGACGACATGTCACGACCAACACCCGGTATAGGGACACGAGTGTGTGACAGTGCCCAACCTACATCGTATTGTCGACGATAGAACGCTGTCTAGGTCTACTATACTAGCAGTCAATAACAATAGCATATCATGTCGAGATATCTCAACTCCAGTCGGAGGACAAAAACATAATATAATCATATTCAATCGCAAATCTATATGAAAGATAAATGTCACGATATAAGATAAAGAAAAAAAAAATCCAGGAGTCTAACATAGCATAATACATGTCCAAAGTATCACGACCCGTACCCGCTTTTATGGATGCGAGTGCGTGTCCAAGTCCAGCCTACGCCGTAGTGTCGGCGGTAGAACGTTGTCTAGCCCACAATAACCAAATGTTCATAAAATAATATCTTTATTGCTCATTCACAACAACTAAATCAAATTTATAATATTCACAAGTTTTATATTTAAAAAGTACAATATCACAAATATTGAATACAACTAACAACACTTCTATCAAACTAGTCTTCCAGAGTTTTGGCCTTCAATTATACCCGTATCTCCACCAATGCTAAGAGTAGTCGCGACAAACTGAAAAATGGTTTCTATTCAGAACGAGTACTATCACACCCCGCTCCCGTAGGAGCGATCGTCCTCGCTAAGGCGTGATGCCGCACGAGCCTAGATTGTGCTCGTGCAATACGATTTCCATAACGGCCGATTTCAGCGGCTACGACGGGATCGTCGCACAGAAGTCCCATGCAGAGACATTGAATAATAGCATCAGAAATTAGAACGAAACGCAAGTTACTCAAAAGAACTCTTTATTGATATTGAAACAACGGTTACATTGGAGGCGCAAGGCCAAGATTACAATCACTCAAGCTCACTCATCTCACATTACAAGTTCACTCTGCTCTCTCTCATCTTTCGATACAACGCTTGAGCCAGCGGAAGCTTCGGAAGGCGACGTCCATACATTATGTCCCGTATAAGTCTTGACTCCATGTCGCACGCTTCAAATCGCTAAGGAACTCCATTCCTCGACACATCCAAACAAGCTCCGTGCCATGAGCTTCTACCTGTGCCTGCACATATAAACTATGTGGGTGTCTGTACTCAACTGTACTGGTGTAATGAGCTCCTCGCCCACCCATACAAAACTAACACGTTAGATTTACTTTGTGCAACATAGCCCCTTCTTATCAAGTCTTTCTACTATTACCTTAGGATCAGTTTTAGGGCTGACGCCTTGGCCTATTTTGTGTCTCTAGACCATCCCGTGCTTGCGTCAATAATGTTAACTCATGCTTTGCCTTTAGACCCTTCTCGTGCCAACAACGTTACCCTATCAAGTCGTGTTTGCCTTACGGCCCAAAATCAGATACGCAACTACACGATAGACTCCTTTTCCACGTGACCGTGCTACAAAACCATATTAAGGCCGTGCCTCGTATTTCAGTAAGACTAACCACATCGCCGCCTCGCGGCCCGTGCTACTTTGATCACCGACTGACCCAGTCAAGACTTCTGGACTAAGTGTCACTTGACCAACCTTGTCTTGCGGCGTTCTCTGACTTAAACTCAAGACAACTTAAACCAACTTATACAATTTATATGCCGACAACTCAAGACTCGATGCCACATCTCGTACCGAAGCACAACGTCTATGTTGATGCCAAATCTTAGGCCCAAACATTCCTTGTGTTCTAACTTGTATACACACCTTCGACTTGACTCCTTGATATAGTACACTCATGACTCGACTCAGTCCAAAGGCACATACGCGAATTTCCGTCCGTGCCGACTCATCTATATGAACTTGGTCACTGACTCCCAGAGCCATTGTGGACTCCCTTTTAGCTGAGTATAGGATGGTCCGGTTCGGGTAGCTAGCCCTAATGAGCGTCCACCGAATACTTTGCCCGAGGCCCAGCTATTTTAGACTCCCATAGCCATTTTTGTTTCCTTAGGCCGTATCGGTCCCATGGCGACACTGGTTGCCGTGCAGGAAAACTCTACCTTGTCGACAAGTTGTCCATGATCATGCAAGACTCGACTCGAACTGACGTCTCACACAGTCAATCTACTTCTAGTGTTACCATCTCTTTCAGGGCTAAGTTCAATACTTCTCACATTTGAGATCTTGTCTCGACGACCCAGTCGCGAGCATTCTTCTTTCTTGCCTCAACGACCCAGTCGCGAGCATTCTTTCTTTCTTGCCTCGATGACCCAGTCGCGAGCATTCTTTCTTTCTTGCCCTATCATTTCACTCAACTCAAGAATAATTATTGAAACACTTTCCAAACTTAATAACTCAACCGTGGCCCATACCTTAAAATACTAAATCCGTGCCATCGTGTCTCAAACCAACTTGAAACTCTATGTGACACTACCGTCCAAGTCATACTCTATATGATGGGCCTTACAATCGTGAGACTATGTGGTTATACCCGACCATAGAACTCATAGGGCAGTGCCTTCTACTACTCCTGTTAGCTTAACGTAACTCGCCTAACTTACTTTACAACAACTTGATGAGCAAAGGCTGCGTCAAGCCTTGTGTGTCACGTCCCGATCCCGCGGAGTCCTTTTCTTCCTCGCTTCGGACTCTTTTGAGACCGTTCGTCATCGCTAAGGCGTGATGCCGTGCAAGCCTAAGTTGTGCTTGCACAAGGCCGAGACCTGAAGCAAGACAAGATAGACAAGATTGACAATACGCAGCGGAACGTATTGCAGATAATTGAAACAGCAGCGGACATATTTCAGAATACATGCATTGAACACAATGGTAACAAGAAACAAATATCATTATTGATTTTATTTGAACATATTACAAGCTCTCATTTCTCTCTGATACAATGTTACATTCTCTCAGAACTTTACAGATTACAATGATCCTGTTCCCATACATTACATCCTTTTATATACAAAACCAACTCTTGCAACAGATGTCATTCTCTTGGCATCTCTTCTGATTTATGGCTCCTCAGGATGAGGCTCGGGCTATCGCTTCGGACTATCCTTCTCGATGCATAGTGCACCTGCATGCAGACTGATGGTGGGTCAGTATATCAGCATACTGGTGAATTATGAACAAAGAGCTACATTTGTCTGAAACGATTACTGTTCAATTAGTGAGAAAACGTTTCTTGTGATGTGATCTTGCTACTCTTTACCTATGTTCATTTCATGCATACAGATTCAGTTTACATTCTCTTTTGAAAACATCTTTGAAAAGCCACAGTTTATTTTATTTCAAACATACAAGAGACTATTCAATTCTAGCACGATGACTATTTATTTCATGTGCAGTGCGCAGCATGTTTCATGAGCATATACTCATTCCTTTGATCAAACAATTCTTACGGACAATTATAAGCACGATATCATATCTTTTCTTTGATTCAAGACATTCTAAGGGTCAGATTACAAGCATGATATCACATCTTTTCTTTAGCGGAACATAGCACTTCTTGGTAATAGATTAATCTTTTCAAGCAATTCATATGGCAACTCAAGCAATACATGTGTATCACTTTTCAGTGATTCTTACCATAGCCGACCGTCCATCCCTGCACAAGACAAGGATTAGCATAAACATTATAAAACTAATATTGTCATTCTCTGTTCGTCTCTGCATCGTTAGCTCTTAGCAAAACATATGATAGACACATGCAGACTGATTGGCAGCTGTGACTCTCCAGTTCAGCTCTGCTCCAATCCACACCTATCTATATGATGGTCCATGGGAAACCCATGATTAGCCGCTGTGACTCTCTTGGGTTCAGCTCGTCGCTAAGGACTCAGATATCGGCTACACTTTTAACATGGATTTCTTTTACCCAGTGTGCTCATAATCTCTCCTAGGCCGAGCGGTTCCAGGCGCCCCCAGATACCACCCGAGAGACAAATTTTACTCGTGTACGAGTTGTCCGAGACCATATGCATGCTATAGCAGGATTCTATCAGATAAGACAGATTTGTGATCCGATGTACGACATGTTCTTTTCATGCCTTTGCAGATATACGACACGTTCAATTCGTGCCTTTCTTTTATTCAGGTCAACATGTACAAGTCCGTCTGTACATGTCTATAATTCTCAAGCATACTTAGCCGCAAGCAATGATCAAGCATTCAATTTGATTCATTTATTTTCTCTTATCCTATCAAGCATGACAAGCATCATTTCAGTTCTTATTAGTAGGCAACGAGTCTTCTTATTAGCATGCAATAATTCTTCTTAGAATACAGGTTAACTCTTTTCTTGTTCATAGCACGGCAACATATGGATTCTCTTAAAGCATACTCAATGATTTACTGTCTTTTTATTAATAATATCAATCAACCAAAAACTCATATTCTTAAGGCGTAAGCGAATCAACAAATGAGACTTCGTCCACTCACCCAGATTAATCGTCTTCTGTTGTAGAGCCAGCAATCCGATCTTTCTGTCTATCTAGTGCCTTCGCGGAGCGGGACACTACATAATTACCTACCGAAAAGAAGTTTCTTCCTCGCAACTTAAGGATAAACTCACGATATCCTTAGCAACGATAGTCCTCATCCTTCGCCATCATCAATCCATGAATTCATAATTCAGATCGTATCAAGTCTCTTGTTCAATCAAGCATTTCAATCTCAATCCATTAAATCGATAAAATATTTGCCGGCATCATAAAAATATTTACGGACTTATTGTATGGAACGTTCATCTCATTATTGATATCGAGTAGGCAAGGGATTCTCAATCGGAGGAACATGTACGAATTCAATTGAATCAAAATTGCCCAGAGGATCGTGTTGCTCTGATACCATTCTGTCACGCCCCGATGCCGCAGAGTCCTTTTCGTCCTCGCTTCGGGCTCTTTGGGACCGTTCATCCTCGCTAAGGCGTGATGCCGTGCTAGCCTAAGTTGCGCTTGCATAAGGCTAAGACCTGGAACAAGACAAGATAGACAAGTTTGACAATACGCAGCGGAACGTATCGCAGATAATTGAAGCAGCAGCGGACATATTTCAGAATACATGCATTAAACACAATGGTAACAAGAAACAAATATCATTATTGATTTCATTTGAACAGATTACAAGCTCTCATTTCTCTCTGATACAATGTTACATTCTCTCATAACTTTACAGATTACAATGATCTCGTTCCCATACATTACATCCTTTTATATACAAAACCAACTCTTGCAACAGATGTCATTCTCTTGGCATCTCTTCTAATTTATGGCTCCTGAGGATGAGGCTCGGGCTATCGCTTCGGACTATCCTTCTCGATGCATAGTGCACCTGCATGCAGACTGATGGTGGGTCAGTATATTAGCATACTGGTGAATTGTGAACAAAGAGCTACATTTGTCTGAAACGATCATTGTTCAATTAGTGAGAAAATGTTTCTTGTGATATGATCTTGCTACTCTTTACCTATGTTATTTTCATGCATACAGAGTCAGTTTACATTCTCTTTTGAAAACATCTTTGAAAAGCCACAGTTTATTTCATTTCAAGCATACAAGAGACTATTCAATTCTAGCACGATGACTATTCATTTCATGTGCAGTACGCAGCGTGTTTCATGAGCATATACTCTTTTCTTTGATCAAGCAATTCTTACGGACAATTATAAGCACGATATCATATCTTTTCTTTGATTCATGACATTCTAAGGGTCAGATTACAAGCATGATATCACATCCTTTCTTTAGCGGACCATAGCACTTCTTGGTAACAGATTAATCTTTTCAAGCAATTCAAATGGCAACTCAAGCAATACATGTGTATCACTTTTCAGTGATTCTTACCATAGCCGACCGTCTATCCCTGTACAAGACAAGGATTAGCATAAACATTATAAAACCAACATTGTCATTCCATGTTCGTCTCTGCATCATTAGCTCTTAGCAAAACATACGATAGACACATGCAGACCGAATGGCAGCTGTGACTCTCCGGTTCAGCTCTGCACCAATCCACACCTATCTATATGATGGTCCATGGGAAACCCATGATTAGCCGCTGTGACTCTCTTGGGTTCAGCTCGTCGCTAAGGACTCAGATATCGGCTACACTTTTAACATGGGTTTCTTTTACCCAGTGTGCTCATAATCTCTCCTAGGCCGAGCGGTTCCAGGCGCCCCCAGATAACACCCGAGAGACAAATTTTACTCGTGCACGAGTTGTCCGAGACCATATACATGCTCTAGCAAGATTCTATCAGATGAGACAGATTTGTGATCAGATATACGACATGTTCTTTTCATGCCTTTGCAGATATACGACACGTTCAATTCGTGCCTTTCTTTTATTCAGGTCAACATGTACAAGTCCGTCTGTACATGTCTATAATTCTCAAGCATACTTAGCCGCAAGCAATGATCAAGCATTCAATTCGATTCATTTATTTTCTCTTATCCTATCAAGCATGACAAGCATCATTTCAGTTCTTATTAGCAGGCAACGAGTCTTCTTATTAGCATGCAATAATTCTTCTTAGCATACAGGTTAACTCTTTTCTTGTTCTTAGCATGGCAACATATGGATTCTCTTAAAGCATACTCAATGATTTACTGTCTTGTTATTAACAATAGCAATCAACCAAAAACTCAGATTCTTAAGACGTAAGCGAATCAGCAAATGAGACTTCGTCCACTCACCCAGATTAATCGTCTTCTGTTGCAGAGCCAACAATCCAATCTTTCTGTCTATCTAGTGCCTTCGCGGAGCGGGGCACTACATTGCGTCGTAAGAACGTGCCGTGCACGCATTTGACTTGAACAACCAAGTTGTTTGAGGTACCTAGACTTATGCCACAAGCCGGGCAATACAACTTAACCCGTCGGCGAACAGAGGCTATGCCACGCCTTGGGCGAAGATACCGTACATGCTTTATGAAGCATTTATGCGGGCGACGCCTATGAATTTGGCTAACTCTTAGCTTGTGGCGAATTCCAACTTTTTCTCCTCCCAAGCCACGGAATGAAGGACCGAGTGTCATTTTTAAAGTACGGCGTGCACCAATTCTAAGTCGACCGTTGGACCTTTCCATATTCTAACTCAATTCGACCCATCGGGATTATTCACTTTAGCTATGTGGATTCGTCTCTTTTATTATCAAGCCTACTTATGCAAGTTAAAAACATGCAATTTATTATGTGAAGGCAAAGATGAGGCAAGTTCACCGAAACTACCCACCTGAGCTAGCGGTCGTCTTGACCGAGCGATGTCTCCGAGTAGCCGTTGCAAGGCTAAGTCCGAACGCCATCGGCATTTCGATTCCTCCGATTGACTGAGCGGGACGAGACACTACATCATACACCACTCAGAAAAAGTTTCATCCTCGAAACTAATTGAGTACTTACTCATCGACTCATCACTTGACCGTTCAACGACTCTCGCACACATTTCTCCTATGCATTTCCCAAATCCGAGCCACGCTCGTGCTACTCTCAATCTTTCCTTCAATACGATTTCAAAATCCTCGACACTTTTCTATTCCTCAAGTCTCACTTGATTCAACATATCACTTAGTTCGATCGTGCATATATCCTAGGCATCTCCAAAATATATGCATTTTAGACTAGCCTCATGATAGAGAATCTGCCATCACCACTCGAGTCAGATCGTGCACATATTCGGACGTCCCTGATATACGTGCATGTCAACCGAAACTCGCGAGTGGTGCCTCCATAAATCCTACCACTTCGCACTCGGACGTCTGCCTAACCGCTAGGCTATGTCTTTCCGTCAGTATTAGAATCTTAGTTCCCAAACAACAATATCAACACTGACCCCATCCTAAGGTCAAACCAAATTGATAGTACGAGGTTTTTCTACCCAAGCTCGTATCACTCCGATTTCTAAACTTCGAGCATAGATTTCCTACACACATTCCAACATTTGTCGCACGGGGTCCGAGTCATCCAGCAAAGCCATCCTACGATAACTCACGTTTCAACCAATTCTTTGACATATCAATATCACTCGTTCATCAAATCGCATAGTCTATTTCTTCGGACACGTTCGACATAATCCGCCTATCAATCATCCTCAAGTCAAGCACGCTACGACACAATTTAGTCGCTAACCAAAATTTAACATTCCACATTACCTAAGTTATCTATTTCAATTCACGCAATAGATCACAAGGTCGTCTGACTTAACAATACGTTACGCCCCGATCTCACGCGAGTTAGATTATCCACGGTGGGCATGAATCACCATGCACGCTCCCGCGGGATAATCATCCTCATCGGGACGTAACTCTTGTTCGAGTCTAGACTAATTCATTCTCGATGCGCGGATTGGACCTACTCAATCCTCAAGTTTATTTCATTCATCAATCGTAAGTCCTAACATCTTTAAATTTTCCTTCACATCAAATCGACAAGTCGAGACAATCAACGTTGCCGCGTCCTGATTTTCCCAGTTCGATCATTCCCGCGACATGAATCACCATGTCAGCGCTCACGTAGAATGATCGCCCCAAATCTGACGCAACGCATGTGCGAGGCTAGAGTTGCGCTCGCGCAAAACAAGACCATCGACGTTGTGGTTATCCGTGTAACCATCAAGACACCATCATTTTCATCCAACATTCATCTCGATCAATATCCTAAATATAGCATCCAACCGAACAATAACACTTGCACGATCGTCATTTGCCGAGTCAGAGTACCCCCAAGTTATCGTATATCGATCCTTGATACGCCTCAATACTATCGATGATATGCGAAACCTGACGATCTTCCTTTGCAACCAATTTCGAGTCGTGCGAATGATACTATCGTTCGACTGGATAATCTCCTCGACATTCAATTCAAGTTTGATCATTATCCCTCGAATCATTCACAACATCAAATTCCTCAAACCCAATTTCGCGTATACATTCATCCCTTTATCTTAAGTCATCGACCAACGTATTTTTTTTTAATTCGCATCGTCCCTTTTTACTAACTCAAATCATCGAACAACATCAATCCAATCCTTAGAGTCATTCGCGTAATCATCAAAATTCAACTTTTTATGCACACGATCTTCCTATCGTGCTAACTTTTTCTATACGATCCACCTTAGCTTTTCCTCGATTCGATTTCACCTACTCAATCATCTTCATGATTCATACTCGTGCAATTTCAATCCCGTGCACGTTCCATGCGCATCAATTTCTAGGCCGTTCGAATCAACTTATCAAACTTCAAGACAACAACTCATTCTATCTTACACGATCTAAGGCTTTGTATATGTACGACGCTTGCTGATAGACTCATCGACATCCCGAATTCTCAATTGATCGATCGACATCCCGAATTCTCAATTGATCGATCGACATCCCTGAGGCTATCGCATACACCACTTAGGGATGAAGTCATTCAACAAATCTTCAACTTATCATTCGATTCACAATCTACTTCCTCGAATTTTTGTCCGAACGATTCCTTAAATTTCAAGCACGCTCACTTTATATCACACTGACGATAACATCGTCGTTCGATAGCACCCCTATCGATAGTCATCTCAATTTACTCAATTGAGTTCAACTCATTCTTGTTCGACACTATTCAATTTCCACACTCGACTTTTCTAAGGTTGACACAACTTTGGCGTATATGTCCAGTCCGACTTAGCCAATCGTGCTTACGCGAACTATCTTTTTGTTTTGTCGAAAACTGTTAACCTATGTTTTGTAAAATAGATAGACTTATTGTATGGACATCATGTGGGATATTTGAGAGAGAGCGCACCAACGATATCAACTTGCGGAAGCACAATTCAGAGTTTGCAAAAATAACGGAGTTAAAGAATTCAATCGATAATCCAAGGACGTAAAGCCGTGCTCTGATACCATTTTCTCACGCCCCGCTCCCGTAGGAGCGATCGCCCTCACTAAGGCGTGATGCCGCACGAGCCTAGATTGCGCTCATGCAAGGCGGTTTCTATAACGGCCGATTTCAGCGGCTGCGACGGGGTCGTCGCACAGAAGTCCCATGCAGAGACATTGAATAATAGCAGCGAAAATTAGAACGAAACGCAAGTTACTAAAAATAACTCTTTATTGATATTGAAACAACGGTTACGTTGGGGGCGCAAGGCCAAGATTACAATCGCTCAAGCTCACTCATCTCACATTACAAGTTCACTCTGCTCTCTCTCATCTCTCGATACAACGCTTGAGCCAGCGGAAGCTTCGGAAGGCGACGTCCATACATTATGTCCCGTATAAGTCTTGACTCCATGCGGTCGTACGCTTCAAATCGCCAAGGAACTCCGTGCCTCAACGCATCCAAGCAAGCTTCGCGCCACGAGCTTCTACCTGTGCCTGCACATGTAAACTATGTGGGTGTCAGTACTCAACTGTACTGGTGGAATGAGCTCCTCGCCCACCCATACAAAACCAACACGTTAGATTTACTTTATGCAACGTAGCCCCTTCTTATCAATTGTCTTTCTACTCTTGCCCTAGGATCAATTTTAGGACCGACACCTTGTCCTATTCTGTGTCGCTAGACCATCCCGTGCTTGCGTCAATAATGTTAACTCATGCTTTGCCTTTAGACCCTTCTCGTGCCAACAACGTTACCCTATCAAGTCGTGTTTGCCTTACGACCCAAAATCAGATACGCAACTACACGATAGACTCCTTTTGCATGTGACTGTGCTACAAAACCATATTGAGGCTGTGCCTCGTATTTTAGTAAGACTAACCACATTGCCGCCTCGTGGCCCGTGCTACTTTGATCACCGACTGACCCAGTAAAGACTTCTGGGCTAAGTGTCACATGACCAACTTTGCCTTGCGGTATTTCATGACTTAAACTCAAGACAACTCAAACCAACTTATGCAACTTATATGCCGACAACTCAAGACTCGACGCCATATCTCGTGCCGAAGCACGACGCCTATGTTGATGCCAAATCTTAGGCCCAAACATTCCTTGTGTTCTAACTTGTACACACACCTTCGACTTGACTCCTTGATATAGTGCACTCATGACTCGACTCAGTCCAAAGGCACACTCGCGGATTGCCGCCCGTGCCGACTCATCTATATGACCTTGGTCACTGACTCCCAGAGCCATTGTGGACTCCCTTTTAGCTGAGTATAGGATGGACCGGTTCGGGTAGCTAGCCCTAATGAGCGTCCACCGAATACTTTGCTCCAGGCCCAGCTATTTTAGACTCCCAGAGCCATTTTTGTTTTCTTAGGCCGCATCGGTCCCGTGGCGCCACGGGTTACCGTACGGGGAAACTCTACCTTGTCGACAAGTTGTCCATGACCATGCAAGACTCGACTCTAACTGACGTCTCACACAGTCAATCTACTTCTAGTGTTACCATCTCTTTCAGGGCTAAGTTCAACACTTCTCACATTTGAGATCTTGCCTCGACGATCCAGTTGTGAGCATTCTTCTTTCTTGCCTCAACGACCCAGTCGCGAGCATTCTTTCTTTCTTGCCTCGATGACCCATTCGCGAGCATTCTTTCTTTCTTGCCCTATCATTTCACTCAACTCAAGAACAACTATTGAAACACTTTCCAAACTCAATAACTCAACCGTGGCCCGTGTCTTAAAACACTAAATCTGTGCCATCGTGTCTCAAACCAACTTGAAACTCTATGTGACACTACCGCCCATGTCATACTCTATATGACGGGCCTTACGATCGTGAGACTATGTGGTTATACCCGGCAATAGAACTCATAGGGCCGTGCCTGCTACTACTCCTGTTAGCTCAACGTAACTCGCCTAACTTACTTTGCAACAACTTGACGAGCAAAGGCTGCATCAAGCCTTGCGTCGTAGGAACATGTCGTGCACGCATTCGACTTGAACAACCAAGTTATTTGAGGTACCTAGACTTATGCCACAAGCCAGGCAATACAACTTAACCCGTCGGCGAGCAGAGGCTATGCCACGCCTTGGGCGAAGAGACCGTGCATGCTTTATGAAGCATTTATACGGGCGACGCCTATAAATTTGTCTAACTCTTAGCTTGTGGCGAATACCAACTTTTCCTCCTCCCAAGCCACGGGACGAAGGACCGAGTGTCATTTTCAAAGCACGCCGTGCACCAATTCTAAGCCGACCGTTGGACCTTTCCATATTCTAACTCAATTCGACCCATCGGGATTATTCCCTTTAGCTATATGGATTCGTCTCTTTTATTATCAAGCCTACTTGTGCAAGTTGAAAACATGCAATTTATTATGTGAAGGCAAAGATGAGGAAAGTTCACCGAAACTACCCCACCTGAGCTAGCGGTCGCCTTGACCGAGCGATGTCTCCGAGTAGCCGTTGCAAGCTAAGTCTGAACATTGTCGGCGTTTCGATTCCTCCGATTGACTGAGCGGGACGGGACACTACAAGTACATTTCTAGCAACAGTTCCAATAATTGACGAAGTCTATAAAATAGTAAATAGTAATGAAATACATGATGAACATCTAAGCATAGAAACATGGAACGGAACATAAAGTAAGAGCAATTGAGCATGGTAATAATGATAAATAAGAACGGTAATAAAGCTGATAAGACATGAAAGCAGCAATGTTAAAGTGGAATCAGAAAACTGCACATATCTAGTTTGTTGAAATATCAATTTCGACATATAAACGACTGAGGGATAAATCCGGCCAACCGCACGTGTCGTTTGCGGCTGCTATTCTTCACGTAAGACCAGTGTGATATTTTTGGGTATATTTACACGTCTACTAATGTATTTTTTCATCCGACTAGTATTAATGGATCCAAACAGGCTATGAACATGAAAATTATACATTAGTCACGAACATAGTAATCACAAAATATAACATGTAAGTAATTCATAAAATACTACATCGTGTAACCATCATGTCGAGAACCAAACAGAAAATCAATGTAAGACAATAATAAATACACGAATCATATAAGTTATCAAATATGAAAACTATCAGAAAATGTAATCGTCTGGAATCCTTTGCTGGTGAAACCGATAATCCCGTTGGGTCCACAATAGTCTGATTGGTTAGGGTCGATGTGAAGGAGTCCAAAGTCGGCAAAAGAAATAGGAATACGATCAATTAGTCACAGTCGTGATTTGATATTCGAAGGAAACTTCACAATAAAAAATTATATAACTATTTGGTAAACTACTATGTATATTTATTAGGAAAATATTCTTGCTACTTAGAAATAAGTATATTTAAAATATTTGTAAATAAATATATTAGAAATCTAGAAAATCCTTTTTAGGGTTAAAACCCTTAATTTGAAAATACCATAAAAATAATATATTTAGAAATTCTAAACCCCAAAATGTTGGCCTGAAGCCCAATCTGACAATTATTCAACTTATTTTAAAAGCCCAAAAATATTAAAACCCATATATGGTTTTTATTAAAGCTCACATATTTTATAACACTTTATTTAACAAACAAATCCTATACACATATAGAAAAATATAGTATTATAAATAAGGCCAAATGGAATATATATTGTCATAAAGCTTTTAAATCTAAAAGCCCATTAGAAAAATAACACATATAAAGCCCAATACTACTAATCTACTATCCACACTAAATTCCATACTTAATTAAGCCCAAAGTATTTATTCCAATAATTATATATAAAATTTCTATTAATAATATCGAGCCAAGCCCAATTAATAAATTCGAATTGCAAAAGCCCAAGATAAGCAATTATATTTATCAAATAATTTGGGTAATGCCCATAGGACCAAAATATCATCTCCGTTTATAAAAACCCAAACGAAATAGTCAAAATACGATATATATATATATATATATATATATATATATATATATATATATATATATATATATATATATAGTTTTTAGAAGTTATTATAATGTTTAAAACTATATTTTATTACAAAATAACTTTTGGAAATATTTTTAGTACATATATCAATAATAATTTTAATAAACTAATGGTAACAATAGCATAGTAATAATGACGATATCAACCATATTAATAATACATATACTAACCATAATATCTACCTCCCATTTATTAGGCCTGGCCCAAGCCCACTAAATAATAATAATAATAATAATAATAATAATAATAATAATAAATAACTACTCACTTGTTCAACAATAACATAATAAAAATAATAATGATAATAGTTAATAATAATCATAATGATAGCAATTAATATTAATACTAATAATACTATATTAGGGTCTTAAATACTGTTAATACCAACTCTTTCCTTTACTTTCTTTCTTCCCTGACTCAAGCCTAGACCTGTCAATTGGGCCGGGCCAGCCCAGCCCGGCACGAGCTCGGCCTGAAAAATTGGCCCATGTGCCATCCCGGTCCGATTAATCGTAGGGCCAGCCCGGTCTGGCCCCGTATATTGGGTTGTGCTGGGCCACCTATATTGGCCCATAATATAGGTCCGGCCCGGCCCAGCTCGAAGCCCAAGCCCGACCAGAAACGACCCGGCTCGAGGTCCCACCCGAAGCTCGACCCAGTTGCAACATCCCCTGTACAATCTCTTTGATTTGTCCCAAATCCTAGCAGCTAAAAGCAGTGTTGTCACTTTCACAAGGAAAAGAAATGAAAAATATGTACACAACAAACACTTTTCTCTCCAAATATGACTTGTACCACTACCTAAAGCAACAAGTGCAACTGGTGGTGGCCTCTGTTATTATTATGATTATATAGTGTAGTAGTGAATTGAATTGAATTGAAATGAATGTTTAAACTAAATTGAATTGAAATTCAATTCAATTTATTTCAATATATATATTAGTTGCAAATTGCTGCAACAACAACATACATGTATGCATCCACGAATGATATATGTATATACTGAAATGAATTGAATTAAAATGATGGCCTCGAGTGTAACCGGCCCAGTCTCTTATACTGGATCGCGTCCGACCTGGCCCGACCTGAAGACCACCATGTCGTGGGTCATTTGCCGGGTTGGGCTTAATATTTTCATCCATAGCCCGACCCGGCCCGTCCTGCTACAGTTCACAGGCTCAAGAGGCGTGGTCCGAGCCCGGCCCGGCCTACTCAAATTTGTGTCGGGCCGACCCTGCCCACTTGACAGCTCTACTCAAGCCCATGGCCTTACCCCCTTCTTCGTACACTGTGTTCTAATGAACACGATAACAACAACATTAATTGTTTGTTAGACCATCTCCAATGGTGATTTCTAAAATTGAGTTCTTATCCTACTTGGCATTGTAATTTAAGGAGATTTCTATCCTAGTTGGAAGAGTTTCTACATAGAAATTGTAGACATACAAAAAATGCTCTCCAATGGTTCTCAATTTCTATCCTATGTGTCACATAGTAAAAGGACCAATTCAATGGTGTGGGCCCCAATAATAATTGTCATGAGAGATAGGAGAATTTCTATGAGGGCCTGAGTTAATACATAGAACTTTGTTTGGATTTGAGGGAGAGTTAAGTGAGGGTATTTAATAACTCTTGCTTGGATTGGAGGTTTCGAGTGAGAAGAGAATTAATAGAAGTATGATAGTTACCAAAATAATCTTATTACATATGTCATAAAATTAAATTTGATTGAAATTTTAATTATAACTTGTCAAAATATCTTCACAAATTAGGAAGGTACGGAGCAACATGTTGAAAACAAAAAAATGGGAGAAAAATCATGATATTTTATAGAACAAATGAGGGGTATTTGTGACTTTTTAAACAAAACCCCTCAATCACCCTCCTTAACCCTCCGATTTGGGGGTTTAAAAAATGGACAAAAGAGGGTGAAATAAACCCTTACTTAACCCTCTATAACTCTCCCTCCTAAACCCCTACCCTCAAACCAAGCATGATTTTATTTCTCCCTTCATTTAACTTTCCCTCAATCCAAGCGGCCCTGAGAGTTTCTACATGTAGAAACCCTACTAGAAAGTTTTCATCCTACATCATTGCCACCTAGGATAGAAATGGTGATAGAAACTACCATTGAGAGAAGTTTTTTCTAAAGTGGATTTCTTCCATAGAAATAGGGAAGATAGAAACCCCCCATTGGAGATGTTCTTATTTCCAACTTAGAGAGAGAAAAGGACAGGGAGAGGAAGAGAGTAAAAGAAATCAAAGGAAAGGAAAGAGAAAGGGTCTTACTCCAGAGAGAGAGAGAGAGAGAACTCCGGAAGAAGGAAAACGAGAGAGGGGCCTCGCCAGCGCTTGGCGTTGGGCGGAG
Source organism: Iris pallida (assembly GCA_029216955.1). Classification (NCBI taxonomy): domain Eukaryota; kingdom Viridiplantae; phylum Streptophyta; class Magnoliopsida; order Asparagales; family Iridaceae; genus Iris; species Iris pallida. The sequence continues at coordinate 1,595,293 of JANAVB010020597.1, read as the reverse complement.
CTGCCGGCGTCGGGTGGCTGGCGCGACGGCTCAGCTGCTAAGGGAGGGTACGGCGCTGAAGCGGTGTGCTCCTTGAGGAGGTCGACGCCGGAGGGAACAGACGCGCGAAAGAGGCGCTCTTGGTGGATTCGGCCAAGGTGGCGGGGGGCGGCGTCCAGGCGCGCGGTCGATGCGATGGGAGATCGAGCGGTCCAGCGCTGTGCTCCGGCGCAGCCACCAAGGGGTCATCGAAGGTCGGTGGGCGGGCGTCACCGGGATGGCGTAGCCGGCGCAGAGCTTGACGCTTGCCGGGAAGCTCACAGTGGTTCGGAAGTGGAGGCGGTGACTCGCCGTCGTATGCTGTCCGCCACCGAGAGGGAACGATCTCGGCGGACAGAAACTGGAGGCTCCAGATGTGACGTCGGTTGGGGTGGCGCCGCCGGTGAGGGATTCGTGGCGGACTTGGTGATGATCTGGGGGTCGAGACAATGGAGTCGGCAGGGTGGTGGAGGAATGGGCAGGAAGGGATGAAGTTTTATTTTGGAAGAATTTAGCGAAAAGCTCTCCCTAAATAGGTCTTACGATCCTAATTAGATAAGGAATGTAGTTTCTAAAGGATAGTCTCCCCTTGAAATCAAAATTAAACTTTAAGTTAAAATTAATCTAATTGCAATCATATAAATGATTACAGTAATAGTATTTAAAATAGATTTGATATTAGCAAATAACTTAAATCGTATACATTGAAATATTAATCAAATAATTATTACTACAATAATTTTAAATAACCTTTTATATTATCAATAATTTAAATCATATTAATTTAAATCCGGAATCAATTAAGCAAGCAATATAATAGCTCTAAAATAACGTTTAATGTTATCAAATGATTTAATCATATAAATTCAAATCTTAAATAATCTCTTATCATAATAGTATTAATATCGTCAAAATAATCTAATAATATTTGATATTATCAGGATAAATCAAAGTATATTTTCTTTAATCTATAACCTTATTTTAAAAATAATTTCATAAATCTTATTATCATTCAAAGATAATACTCAACAAATTTAAAACTAATTTAATACAAACTAAATTCTTATTCGATCAAAATAAAATAAAGTAGATTTCTATTAATTTAGAAATTATTTTCCATAAACATAAACTAATTAATCATAGATTGATCTAATCTAATCTAGTAATTGATCAAAATAATTATTCAAAAATAATATTCAATTTTATTATAAAATATTTAAAATATATTTGTAAATCATAAATAAAATAAATGATAATATTAGATCAAATATTTCATGAAGTACATTTCATAAAAAATAAACTAATAATATTTTTGTTTAGATCACGATATATATATATATATATATATATATATATATATATATATATATATATATATATATATATATATATATATATATATATAAATAAACAAAATTAACACTTTCCAATTTAATTTAAGTTTCTGATAAAAGAAATAATCATAAAATATAATTCACAAAGTATCAACGAAATTACCTTCGAACACAATAATGAAAATAAAATAAAATAAAAATATTTGAAAATTCGAGAAGATGAGTTACAAATCTACCCACCTTAGAAAAATTTCGTCCTCGAAATTTCAAAGGATATGATTGGGTACGACTATGAAAACAATATGATTAATGACAAGCATAATTGTAAATAGAATCAAAACTTAATCAAATAGGTGATTGGCACGATTAAGAATATACTCAAAAAATGATCTGATCAAGATCAAAATGAGTTAGATCGTAAATAGAATCGAACCTGAAGGAAAGATACCACGCGGCACGATTAAAGTATAGTGAAAAGAGTCTAGTCATAATGGTCAATGATATAATTGAGATATGATATGCTAAACAAGAAAAGTTATTAGGCACTATTAACTACTATTAGAATTATATAGGCATGGCCAACGATCAAAATTTAGACAAAGTCTAAACATGGATAATCACTTAGACACAACTAAGCTGCAGTCACAATCAAGGTTAATCATGCAAGCCATCCAAGCATGATCAAAATTAAAAAGTTGGCACAAGCATGAACATCGATCAAAATAGTCATGATCACAATGAAATAAAATATAACATTAGCAATAATTGAGTTGAAATATAGGCACGATTATGATTATGAATATAGTATAATGGAATAAAAATAGGTTCAAATGATTTCTAGAAAACCTAATAACGATACAAAAAGAAGGTTCAATAAAAGATAAGAACTAATCGAATTTTAAGCGAGAGTGCATGAAATTGTGAACCATGAAAATCAATAGTCACATGCCAAAAGGATGTAGTTTCTATAATATCTGAAAACTATATGTATATATGAATTCACTTTACCAAGAATTTATGTCTCGTCAATGTACATCTGACTGCAGTAAATCCCTGGTTTCATGACTCAAATATGATATGGTATCGAATACCCTATCAACTCTATCCAATATTGACATAAAGATAACTAAGATCAAATAGGACAACTAATACATAGTTTTAAATAATATTCGATAACCCACGCATACCTAAAATCTTTCAATTTAGGGGTCATGCGTTACCGGTGCGCTGCTGGCTGCAGTGAACCCGCAGTCTCCATAATTCAAATAAATGGGAACAATGCTCTGCTGGCTGCAGTGAACCCGCAGTCTCTATAATTCAAATAAATAGGGATAGTGCGCCTCTGTCTTGCCATTGTAAGTCAACGAATATTCTTTCAAACTTTGTCTATGAGACTTTCAAAGCAGCTTTTAGAAATTCAAACAAATTATAAGGTGATCAAGATAGAAAAAGTATACGTATCTGTCCTTCAAGTATCCATTCTTGGAAATAAAACGAGCGATTAGAAAAAATAACGATAAAAGCCAAAATAAGTATAAATCTTATAATACCTATTTCACGGATATTTAATGATTGAGGAAAACTTATATACCTTAAATCAAAGACTTGAGATCAATATGTGGTTGATTGAATCAGAAATTATAAAAAATCCTTATGGCCAAGAGAAATAAATAAGCAATACGACCTTTTTGATGATGATGATTGGAGGGGAGAAAATAAAATTGCACAAATGATTAGGAATTGAATCCTAAGGAGGCCTAGCGAAAAGTCTACCCCCCTTTGATCCTACCATCGTATCAAAACACAATGGTATAGAGATTGATATCTAATAGGGTTTGGAATAAATCCATACCTAAATCACATGGCCTATATAGGAATCTTAACGATCCAACAGTCAAATTGAATAAGGGACTCCTAGTCCTAGTCATTCTCCTAAAATTAAATCAATCATAGTTATGAATGAGCACTTGCTAGTCGCAGGCTCGCAGTAGTACGACTAATATGGTACTACCACGAGTTCGCATGATATGCAAAAACTGCCCTGCATTGGCCACAAAAAAACTTGTCACGACCCGCACCCGCTTTTCGGGATGCGAGTACGTGTCCAAGCCCAGCCTACGCTGCAGTGTCAGCGGTAGAATGCTGTCTAGCCCACAATAATCAAATGCTCATAAAATAATATATTTATTGCTCATTCACAACATCTAAATCAAATTTACTATATTTACAAGTTTTACACTTTAAAAAATACAATATTTCACAAATATTGAATACAACTAACAACACTTCTATATAACTAGTCTTCTAAAATTTTGGCCTTCAATTATACCCGTATCTCCCCAATGCTAAGAGTAGTTGCGAGTAACCTAAAAAGTAGTTTCCAATCAGAATAAAATGAGTACATTTCTAACAGCAGTTCCAATAATTGACGAAGTCTATAAAAAGTAAATAGTAATGAAATACATGATGAACAGCTAAGCATAGAAACATGAAACGAAATATAGAGTAAAAGCAACTGAGCATGGTAATAATGACATGTAAGAACAATAATAAAGCTGATAAGACATGCAAGCAATAATCTATAGAGTGGAATCAGAAAACTGTACCTATCTAGTGTGTTGAAATACCACTTTCGACATGTAAACGGCTAAGGAGTAAATCCGACCAACCGAACATGTCGTGTGCGGCTATTATTCTCCATGTAAGACCAATATGATATTTATGGGTATATTTACACGTCTACTAATATATTTTCTCGCCCGACTAGTACTAATGGATCCAAATAGGTCATGAACACGAAAATTATATATTAGTCACGAATATAGTAATCACGAAATATAATATGTAAGGAATCCATAAAATACTACATCGTGTAACATATATATACCGGGACCGTGACAACAGCATGCCAGACATCCCGGGGGGTGGGGGGTTGGGGTCTCAAATTAACCTAGGACCTCCCCTAGGTGAGCCCCTCCTCTAGCCACTTGAACTAGTGTGTGTGCCGCTCTAGCCACTTGAACTAGTGTGAGTTTATATATACACATTAGTGCATTTGAAAAACAGAACAAACAAAAGCCTATGGAAATAAATCAAACAATTAAAGTATTAAATTTAAATTTATGATACATAGCTGAGCAATTATACATGCAATAAACTTGTATTTATGAATCACATGATCACTTATGCAGATTTGGTAATCGGTAAGAATATATATAGCCAACGACCCATTAGTCTGTTGATTAATGGAGAGTCATATCACGACCCGCTACCCAAATTGTTGGGTCAGGCTGAGCCATGTCTAGCCTACGCTTGGTAAAAGCGTAGTAAGCTGTTCTAGAAGATAGTCAGGATAATACTAAGTGTGCTAATGATTATATTTAAAGCATTTTAAGATATTTGTCACAACACAACATTTATAGATGAAAGCAAATATATTTTAAAGTTTAATACACTTCCAAAGTAATAACTGGAGACAAAGTCCAGTAACTAAATAAAGTTGTAATAATTCTAAGTCTAAAACCGACTGGCAATGTCTAAGCAAGGTTCTCCGCTGGGGCCTCTTCTTGAGCAAAGGCCAGGTCCTCAAAAGCAGCTCCATAAAAAGTATCGCAAAGCATTACCTCTTCGGAAAGCACACCTACAACGTTATCCTGTCAGGACGGAAGCAAGTACTTATACTACAAACATATAATACTGATCATGTGATGGAAAGAAATGAAGTAACATAATCATGGCATATCTTGATTTATCCAGTTTTAGATACAGTTTAATATGGCAATATATTTGTATTAAAACTGTAGCATGTACGTGATCGGTCAATAGGTAGTAGGATGTACTGTGGTACATATCAATTTCTAAAGTGCACATACGTACACTTAACGACATCGGTGTATATACATACACAAATGCGAGATCAGACATACGACAAAGTTGCATATAGAATGTAACAGTGCACGGTAAATACATACGGAGAAGGGGGACATGATCACGTACTCTACTAACAGTTTTTCCTTAACCCGTTTTATAACATGTGAGCGATACTATAAAACATGTCATGTATTGAGAACTAGTAAGAAGCATGTGAAGATATGACTTGCAGTTTATTCATAAAGCAATGTTCTAACATGATTCATTTACAGTTTATTTATCATAAACAACAAATAAGTTTGTAGGGGTACTTGCCTTGAGCAAAGCAAGAGTAATAATATGAAGGTACAGATGTCCAGTGTCCTGTAAAAATGATATACAACTCAGCCTCTAAGTTATGATTAAGATTACACTAGTGTTGTGACACGGCTCCTAATAGGACACTAGCTATGTGAAGCTCTAGTAGTCTAAAGTGAGGTGTTACAACATCTAGACTAACAAGTAGGTCTCTATACTAAGGTAGGGTAAGGTCCCGATACTAAAATATCCCAAAAACACACAAAAAAAACACAACTCAATATTAATTATTTAATTAATTATACTGTACATTGTGTTCCAATAATTATTAAGATAGTTATACAGTACTATTTTATATGAAATAATATACCAAATTGATCCTTGTTAATTATAGAAATTTAATATAAATTTTTTGGAATTTATAATTTAGTGTAAGTATTTATTAAAAATCAGAATACAAGTGTACATTGAAAATGAGTTCTGGTTTGGTATTTTTAAACAGTGTTAAAACAGTAAAATAAATCATGGAAAAATTATATTAAATTAGATTAAATAACATAGTATTTTATAGTAATTTTTCTAGAATTTATTCAGCATTAAAAGGTGGTCTGAAAATTCAAAGTTCATAAATCACAGATTCTAAAATTAAATAAATAATTATTTAATATATTTGTCCGCGTATTTGAAATTGAACCGAAGTCCAGACACGGAATCCGAAGCTGTGAATCAAGTCCAATATGATTTGACTAGACCCCGAATATGTGTAGGCTCACCTGAATCCGATCAACCCATGCTAGGCTTGGACTCAGAGTGGTCGTTTGCACAAAGTACGTAAATCGTAAATAAATACGTAATTTAAATACATGGAATTTAAATTGCAGAAATTGAATGCGTACATATTACAGTATAGGCACTGTATTTATGAATACGTATTACAGTATAGACACTGTATTTATTTACATATTACAGTATAGGCATTGTATTTATATTGACATAAATTTAAATGACATAATTTAAATACATATTACAGTATAGGCACTGTATTTATATTGACATAAATTTAAATGACATAATTTAAATACATATTACAGTATAGGCACTGTATTTATATTGACATAAATTTAAATGATTGAAATAAAATATATATATATATATATATATATATATATATATATATATATATATATATATATATATATATATATATATATATATATATATATGAGGTGTTTATCAAAAACACAAAAGAAAATTAAATACAAGAGTTTAATATTTATATCTTAATTATTTTCATTGGAATAACATATATATATATATATATATATATATATATATATATATAAACCAAACAGAACTGAGTTTGGGGGTCTCGAACTCGGGCAGCCCAAAAGAGGGCGCGGGTTCAACAGCGGAGGCGCTGGATGGGGTTCTAAACCTTTTAACGTGTATAAGTTTTATATTTTAATAAATCTAAAATACTAAAAAAAACATGGCTTACAGCCAAAGGGGGAATTCGAACTTAGGTCTCTGGATGGGGATGTCACACATACGCGCGCTGGCCAGTAGGCCAGTTCGGCCATTTGTTAAGATAGGCATTCACATAAAGTTATTTTAAAGAAGAAAAGCCTGGGTCACCTACTTCGTGTCCCCGTGTCTCGTGGACGGGGCTCGAAAATTCGTGTTGTGCTCGTGTCTCGAGCCTACTGACTCGTGTTTCTCGTATCGAGACATTGGGATGTGATCCCTGTGTTGTTCTCACCAGAGAGACACGTGTCTCGTGTCTCCACGTCATGAAACTCCCCCGTGTCTGCGTGTCTCGCTTAGGGCTAGGTGTTTCTCTGTGTCCGGGTTTCGAGACGCGACGCAAATAGGGGCAAAATGTTCGTCGTGTTGAGACGAACACGCTCGTGTGAAGAAATCAATGATCGCCTAAGAATTGGGGAAGAAGGGTGCTGACCTAGGTTCGGTCGGTCGGTCGGTCGGTCGGTCGGTCGGTCGGGGGTGGCGCAATGGTGGTCGGCGACGAGAGTGGATGGCGGCGCTGCGTCTAGCTCGTCGAGCTCGTCTCAATGGTGGTCTCTACGATCGATGGCGGCGCCGGGGTACTGATTTAAAATTTTGTATTGTATGTCGCGTAGTCGTATTTTGTATTGTACGTCGCGTAGTCGTATTTTACGTCGCGCACGAAATTTTATTTTCTTGCTCGTCGAGTGCGAATATGTGCGAGCATACATATTTGAGAAAAATATTTTTATTTTATTATACACTTTCAAAATATTACATATAATTATTATTCTTGCTATAAAAAGCCTTTTATTTTTAAGAGTTATTAATCACAAATAATATTTTATTGTGTACTAGAAAAAGTATGCATTATTTGTGCTTACATATATATTTCATAAATATTTATTTAAGTTATTTCTAAATAATAATGCAATTTTTGAACTTAATATTAATAGTATTTTAGAAAATATATTTTGAAATTATTGTGAAGATTTAAATCTTGATTTAATTTTGAATTTATTTAAATAAGTATCTATATTTGGAATTTGAATTATCTCATTTGATTTTTTTAACTAAAAGAATTTAATTAGATTTAATTGGATTTGGATTTAGATTGGAATTGATTGATTTTAAATTAATACATGAATTATCTATTTTGGGTTTTAATATTCCTAATCTTTATACTAATGGGAATTCCCTCATCCTATAAATAGGCAGGTACTCCTCCATTGTTTTTTCACAAGACAATTCTCCACAAAATCCTCCACAAATGTTCGTGCATCGTGTCTGTGTCCATCCAAATTCTTATTCCATATTTTATTTACATATACAGCTTCATCTTTTCCGTGTCGGACACCCTCCGACAAAATCAAATTCCTAAACCTATTCTAACCCAGTCCAGCCCCATCCTGGCCAAACCCCCATCATCCCATCACCACTTCTTCTCCGCCGCGCCCGTCTCCATAGAGTACCACAGACCATCCCGTACTCCGACAGCACCCGTCCCCGGCCACTTATTCCCGACACACCCCTCTTCCTACGGCCTCCCGTCCAGCAACCCGACCACCACCACCGTCACCGGCGCCAACGCCGGCGACAATTGGAAAGCCCCAACAAAATAAAAGGAAACATAAATAAACCACGACCACAACCCTTACCTCACCGTGTCCGCCGGAGAAACCTCGCCGCGCCTTCCCATACGCTGCCTCGCCATCCCCGCAGCGTGCGACTCTCGCCGGAGAGCTCCACCGCTCGTCCAACGCCGTCCGCCGGCCGACAACCTCATCCCGAGCCCCTTGTCTCCCTCTCCTTCGCCTGACGAGCAAGCCCGCGACCGCCAGCACCCTCCGCCGCCGGAGCCCGACCCCCTCTCCCGGAAACCCATCTCCGCGCTCGCCCCCTCACTTCCCATCCGCCCAATCGCCGGAAGCCTCTTCCCGACCGCTCGAACCCGCGCCCAGCCTCAGCCTCCGCCTTCGCGCCCAGATCCCGGCCGCCCCTTTCGGCGCAACGCCGCTCCCTCGCTTCTCCTACCCTCTCCGATGATCCTCTCCTCTCCAGCTCTCACCCGCCGCCACGAAACCCTCTTCTCGTCCGTCAATTCTCCTTCTCCCTCTTCTTCTTTTTATTTTTTTTTTCTTTCCTTCGGTTGGAGTACTGTTGTGGGAATAGAGCTCCTTTACTTTAGGTTATTTTATATATATTTTTTTGTTGTTTGTTATTTTTTTGGTTTATTTTTATATATTCTTATTGGTGTTCTTGTTGGTGTTAGTTATGGTATTATGTAATCGAATTTATTACTACTATTATTATTATGCTATTATTTTTCTTATTATTATTATTATCTTCATTTTTATTTCGAATATTGTTGTAAAAATAAAAACTATTTACTTGCTACTATTATTATTTTAGAAATTTTATGGACTCATTATTTTCTAACCGTTTTCAAATATAGTTTTCACCAAAATATCACTTCAACAAAATTAGGCTTTTATCTTAAACTAGTTTTCTAGATTTGTAAATATCTATCAATAAACTTTTTACTAGTAAATATAGTTTAGCCTAAATAAAATTTTTCTTTATTTTAAATATCTATAAAATATTATTTTTACTAGTAAAAATAGGGCTCCTATCTAATTATCCAATTTTGACAACTTAGAGTTTTTACCGAAAATAATTTTCTTTACTTTAAGCATTTTTGCTATAAATATTTTGACTTATGAAAACTAGTTTTAGGATTATAAATATTTTCTAAAACTCGTATAAATATTTATTTTCTTTGATTTTCTCATGTCCGTATCCAAGTCCTATTGTTCCTATTCCTTCGCCCATTTCGAGCCCACCTTATGTCCATCCTAACTAAATTGACCCTTCTGGACCCAATGGAACTGTCCGTGCCACCATCCGAGGTCTCCTTGCATAGTTGTTGCACCGAAGTTGCAGTTCGTGCCACATTGTTCATTGCAGCACACCAGGCGTACTACCAGACAAGACACCTTGCCATTTGCTGTTTAATTATTTTAGCTCATATTTCATGCATGTTCATTATTTTTTTTATGCAAAATAAACTGTGATACATGGCATAACCTGTTAGAATTTACAGTTCAGTTTCTTGCTATGTATTATTTTCTTACACATTAAACCTAGATTTAAGGGACCACCTTTGTGTGTTGCATTCATGGCCTTGACACGTTGTACCACGAAGTTGTGTGTCGCATGTAGAACTCGGAAGTGCGTGATTGGCTGGCCACCAGTACGTACAAACCGTGCGATAGGAATAACCGCTAATAGAGGTTGCATGCTAGTTTGACTTAGCGGTTATAGAGTTAGCATTGGACGGGAAGAACATGATTGGAAGTTGACTACCACCCTATCTATCGTAGACTCGCTCGCTACTGAGGAACGATAGGTAGACTATATGCTATAGACTCCCTCGGTACTGAGGAATAGTATATGGTGTTGTGACTCGCTACTGAGGTACTGTATCGGTATTTTTTTGACTGACCGGGTAGTCATGCGACCATGAACTGTTATTAAAACTGCATTCACCTAGATTTGGTTAGGCACCCTTATCCGTTAGGTATGAGTACCTTTGGTTTGGGTACTTGTATCTGACCGTGGCTTGGAACAATAATTTGTCGCGGATTAGTTCGTCACATCTTATCCTTGTTTGGTTGTAGGTGTGACTTACTACTTCAATGAGAAGGTATTAAACCTTGTTGGGGTCCGGATACCATATTGGATTCATAGCATGGAAAGATACGTCGCCGTGAATTAGTTTACCATCTCCTGTCCTTGTTTGGTTGGGGGGATGGTACGCTCGTTCAGTAGGTGCGTATTGGACCATGTTATAATTCGATTTACTTATTTATTTGAGCAGTATTTATTCAGTTTATATGGCATGCTATGATGTGTCTTGTTACGTCCCTCTGAGGACCTGGTTATCTCTCCAGGTGTGTGCTATTGTCTTTCGCAGGTATTCTAGCTCTAGCCGTGTTCATCGCCATTTCTTCGAGGATGATTGTACTTGGATTGTCTTCGCTTCGCTCGCAAAATCATTTATTCTATCATGTATTTTTCCTTTACTTGTTGGTAGTGGATTTGTCTCCGCCCAACATATTGTATCAAGACAATTCATTATCTTTTATATGATGTCTTTTATTCATTTTACATGGATGAGATTAGTTATGGTTCTACTGCATTTTACAGCTTATGTATTTATACGAGGCTTTTAAATATTGGAGTATACTTCGTATGAATACAGCTGGCATGTCTACGTTCCTAGTCCTACGTATTTTGGGACTGGGACGTTACATTATGGCTAGTAGGAACGGAGAGAGAATTCAAGATTCAAGTATCGGGCAGTCAGTAGAGGTTAGGCATGATGAAAATCATACTTAAGTCGTACAAGCACGATTTAGAATAGAGCAACGAAAATTTTAAACCTAGTCACGATCAGGAATGAATTCGGAGCATGGTGACTAGTGAATCAAAACTTGGACATGATAGAAGTTTATTCCGACATGATTAAAATGGAAATTTGGTCACGATCAAGGATAAGTTTAGTCTAACCTCGATCCAAACAATATTTTGATACAAAAAGGAAAATATAATCAAAGTCTATGTATGAGCAGTAAAAGATTGAAATCGAGATCTCGGTATGCTTTAAGGTCACTTGAGTATTGTCGGTAATCAAGAACTTGGCAAGATAAGGAAGTTGGCCAAAATCGGGTTGGTCATGACCAGGAGGATCAAAATTCTAGCGATATTAAATCTAAGGAATGGTTTAAGGATTAGAGAAATCAATCCCTTCTACCAGAATATAAAAAAATTAAGATAGGATTGTAGAAGAAGTTAAGTCATCTCACTTCACTTTGACAATGGCTAGATTATCTGGTCAAAATTGCCAGTTTTATCTTTATCGTACAAGTCAAAACATAATCTTCAATCATGAGAATCAAATCCTTATATGACCATTATGAAAATCATAATTTCCAGTTATGAAGGTTGAATCCTACTATAACACTTTTAGGTTTTGTCACCCCCAGTTTTTAGGAACGGGGGTATTTTTGTCATTTTGTACTTTTGAATATTTTTGAAATTTATTTTATTAATTATGATATTGTTTTGGGGTTATTTGAGTCGGGTTCGAATTTCAGCTCATTCCGACTTGTATCGGGGACCCGGGGTAGCTTAGACTCTGATCGGGACCCAACTGGAATCGACCAACTTGTCATAACCAAACCCAGATATTTATATTTGACTAATCCCATTTGATTTTAGTGGGATTAGGGATTAGAATTAGATTTAGAACTTGAAATTAGGAGTTTTCAAGTTACCATTTTGACCCCAACTCAAACCACTCATTTCTTTGACTTGGAGGGCATTTTGGTAAATTGCCAAATGCCCCCAACCCTCTAAAATGTGGCCGACCATGTATGGAGCACCCCCTCTCCTTTGCTTCACTCCGAAGCAACCTCTCTCTCTCTCCATTTCATTTTTATCTACAACTTTCTCTCTCTTGTTCTTCCCCAAATTTCTGGAGAGCAACTCTATTGATTTCATCTCCAAATCCACCATTTTGTCCACCAAATATTCTTCTTTTCTCTTCTACTCCATGAAAGGAAGGAGATAGCCAAGTTTGGGAGGATTCGGAGCTCGTTCGTGTCCTTTTGAAATCTCTACGTGTCGGTGTCGAGTCGGAAAGCTTTTTCATTTGAATCTCTCTCCCGGAAGGTATAATCTCTCCTCTAATCCACCCCTACATGCATATAGGAATATTTTGAACCCATAGGAATGACCCCCATGGTTGTATCTCCATTTGTGTCCATTTTGTGTCCATCTGGAGGTCATAGGAGTGTCCTTTGTGTTGTGCTTTGTGTCCATGTGGGAAACCCCCAATTTTGGACACACCATGTGGTTAATATTGTGTGATTGATTATTCTTATTTTAATTTCAGATTTAGATGTTGTTCTTGTGTGTCCCTATATATATATATATTATTATTTTGTGTCCCTATGTGTATTTTTATGAGTGTGTGTGCTTGTGCGAGGGTGTGTGTATGTTTGAGTGTGTATGTGCCTATGTATATATATATATATATATATATATATATATATATATATATATATATATATATATATATATATATATATATATATATATATATATATATATATATAGACGTGTGTGTGTATGTATTTATATAAAAAAAAAAATATGTCTACATATATAGAGTATATATATATGTGTGTATGTATATATATATAGATAGATAATTAGATAGTTGTATATATATATATATATATAGGGAAGGAAGTAGTGAAAGAAGTAGAAGAAGATGAAGAGAATAAGCCACATCAGCAGCAATAGCACTAGCAGGAGCAGCAGTAGCAGGAGAATGAGGAGGAGAATGAGAAGGAGAATGAGGAGGAGAATGAGGAGGAGAATGGGAAGGAGAATGAGGAGGAGAAGGAGAATGAGGAGGAGAATGAGAAGGAGAATAAGAAGGAGAATGAGAATGAGGAGGAGATTGAGAAGGAGAATGAGGAGGAGAATGAGATTGAGGAGAAGAATGAGGAGGAGAATGCGAAGGAGAATGAATAGGAATAAGGAGAAGGAGAAGAATAGGAATCCAAGATGGACTTGGATATGGGTTGTAAGGGTTGGTAATGATTAGAAATAGTCGTCTAGACCTAGTATTGACCTTGGTTGACCACGGTTGACTTTTTAGACCAAAAGTCAACTATGTGTCAACACTTTACCCAATTTAGTCCCAAATTCTATTAGACTTGAACGGTTGACCAAAAGTCAACTGTTGGTCAACATTTGACCAGTTTGACCTAGGTTGACCTAGAGTTGACCTAGAGTTGACTAAAGTTGACCAGTTGACCAAAAGTCAACTGTAGGCTAACTCTTGACCCCGTTTGACTTTCTTCGACTTGTTTTGACCTACGATGACTGGTATGACCTAGAGTTGACTTAGTCTGACTTAGATTGACTTGATATAACTTGATTTGACCTAGATTGACTTGACAAGACTTAGTATGACTCAGTGAGACCTAGTTTGACTTGGATTGACTCCCTGTGACCTTGTTTGACCTTGGTTGTCCTAGTGTGACCTAGTTTAGCTTGGTGTGACTTAGTTTGACCTAGTTTTGACTTAGACTTGCATATCATGATTAGATTAGCTTTCCTTTCATTATTAAACCATATTTTGACTTGTAGTATCTCATCTTTAGGTTTGTGATTACTCTGAGCGTCTGTTCACCTTATCAGCTCAGGACCACAGGCGAGTACATTCTCTGATAATATTTCTGTTTTACGATATCATTTATGTTTCTTGTATTTAGTGTAGATACCCTTGTTCTCTTGACACATTGTTCACACGGATTGGTATTTCTCTGGATCCCGTCATGAGATGTTATTCCTCGTTTTCCTTGGTATATCTTGTGCAAGTCTTCATTGTTCCTTGTGCATTGTATAGACACGATTCATGCGAAGGCTAGCTACCCTCTCGGAGAATCGCGTGTCATGATGTGTCATGGTTGGATCTACTATACTGGTTGGGGACGGGGAGTATTAGTGTAGATGTGTGGTCATTATCCACCTTGTTATTCTTGTAAACCTTATGAGTGTTAATCATACACTCCATGTATGATTAACCAGGCCAGTAGACCTTGTGCAAGACCCAAGCTGGCCACATGTTGAAACTAGTACTCACACACTTAGATAGATGATTCTTGATTCTTGTACATGCCATGATCAGTTTTACTTGTCTTGTTCTAGCCTTAAATTTACAGCTTACCTTACCATGATACTCACATATACATTTCATGATCTCTTGTATATTCTCTCTATTTACTGCTACATTTACAATATCATCTAATTAGAACTGTTATTTGAGATTTGTACTCGTTCCATCCTGACAGGATATGTTGACAAATTTTACAGATGATTCAGAGGCTGATTGCCCGACCTATTATGGGGACGGGTTAGATGGAGTTGACTTGGACCATGGCTTGTTAGTAGAGCCACTAGACTTTGCTCACCCTGAGTAGTGTAGTTTAGTTAGGTTTGTCTGGCCTGCGAGCCAGCTAGTACTTTTCAGACTGTAGTATTATATTATATTCTGTGATGTTATGTTTAGTTTTGGACTTGTGTGGATCTCGAATTTATTTTCTGCTTCATCTATCATATTTCCTTTCCATGCTATCTACCTTAGTTTTACATTTGTGATTGAGACTGTATTGCTATGTCACCTCCATTCGGAGTGTATATACTGTACATGTACCTTTATCTGTTTAGTTGTAGTATTTCTAGATGACCTATACAGCGTTCTACCGCCGATGCTGCGGCGTAGGCTGGACGTACCCACTTCTCGTGCCCCTAATCAGGGTGCGGGTCGTGACACGTTTTTGTGGTGGCCCATGCAGGTCAGTGTCACAATTAGTACGATCTCGTAATGGTGCTCGACTTAGAGTGCTAATTACGAGCCTGCGACTAGGACATAGGATCTAGGATATGATAGGAGTTACTCAATCACATTTTAGGAAAATTTTGATCTTTTGATTACCATGACAACTCTTCTTACATTTGAATTCAATTGTCCTTCTTTGATAATATCTTATCTTGTGCCATATTGATCTCTTGGGTTCAATTCGTCCTTAGGATGACAGTGACTCGTTCTCAAGCAGGGTCTAGTGCAGTTCCAGAGAGGTCAGATCCGGGAGGTCTTCCACCTCCAGTAGAGGGAGCTGCAGTTCAGGAAGCTTCCACCTTAGTTCCTGCCCTTCAGGCGGGAGCAGCAGCGACGGTTTCAGGAGGTCTTCCACCTCCAGCAGCGGGACCGTCCATGGTCGTTCTTGATATTCTTCTACCGCCGCCTCCGCTACCGACAGATACTCAGGGGATGATGGCCCTTCTGCAACGGATATTGCAGACTCAGAGCGCGCAGGCAGATCTGTTGCGACGAAGCATGGAGAACTCCCATCAGCTGGCGATGGCAGCACTTGAGAGGGTTGTACCGAGTACAGTTCAGGATACCCCAGTTCAGTACCAGGGACCAGGGCAGAGGCAGGCTACTCGGTACGCTTTCTGCAGGAGGCCAGGGCACACTAGAGAGGCTTGTAGGAAGAGGTTGGGCGTCTGCCTATACTGTGGGGCGCCCGATCACCAGCTGAAGGATTGCCACGCTAGTGGAATCCGAAGAGACCAGGACAGAGTACATCAGGCACCAGTACGTGACGACCAGCAGCAGGGTCAGGGCCAGAGGCAGGCCATCCAGTGTGCTTTCTGTAAGAAGATGGGGCACACCCGGAAGGTTTGTAGGATGAAGCAGGGAGTTTGTTTATTCTGTGGAGCTCCAGACCCCCAGGTGAAGAACTGTGCTGCTCATACAGCCAGACAGGCAGGCCAGGACGGAGTACAGCAGGCTAGAAGAGGCCAGCAGGGGCGAGCTTTCGCCATGACAGTTGAGCCCACTCAGGCAGTAGCAGAGCAGATAACAGGTTCCAATCTTTCGATCTCATTTCCGCATTTGCTTCCTTATAAACTGTCTTGAACTTCGATTCTATCTGTTCCTTGATCGTTGGATAAAATTTTGTCCTTGTGATGTGATATTCTTCTGAGATAAGTCGTATGGGCTAGGTCGCCTCGATTATGAGATTTTAGAATCCTCTAGGGTCATGCTAGCTGTAATGCCCCGCTCCGCATCGGTGCATTACGATGAGTCGTTGACTCGAAGAGTTACGTTGACCCGATAAGGTATCGATGCAAATCGATGCAAGTGTTGCGTTGGCCAAAGGTAAGCTTTGAGTCGGTTGGAATCTATGAATCGAATCGATGCAAAGAGTAAGTCCCGCTTGAGCAAGTACTAATTTTAGTTGATCTGGTGTGCAGGCTATGCTTCTACGCTGGACAATAAGAGGTCGGCATTTTGCCTTATGCAATGAAGTGTCCGCGAAACCAAATCGAGGCCCTGCAACGGATTGTGGCATGGGCGCGATAGGCCAAATCGACCGAGTAGAGCAAAGGAATGGCTAAGTCCGGGAGTTAGCTATGCGATCGAGTTATGGAAGCGAGACGCTTCAATCGGCGAGGTGGCAAGGCGTATCGGCTTAAGGTAGGCGGGTTCTTGACTCTCTCTCCCTATTCCTTCACGTCTTAATAAAATATGTTATGGTATGCGTAAGATATTATCGAATTAGCGAGCGTGGCTCGGCGACAAAAAGGTTTGAGTATGTGTCGAACACTAAGATAGAACATTGAACAATCGAACAATTGAAGCGACGTGCATCAAGTGTACGGGTCGCGGTAGGGCAATGATGGTAGAACATTGAAAGATGATATCGAGATGTGCATCATGTGCACAGCTCCGAGAACATTGAACTCTAGGCGTAGAACATTGAATACGACGCTGAGCGTGCCTTCGGACACTTATGTTACGAAATGACTAAGTAAATACGGAAGTAGGCTATGCGATTAACATTATGAACGAGACACGTGATTATGAGTACGAGACGACAAAGCCGTTGGGCGTCGTGCATCAATATGGATGTGTTGGGGCATAACGCCGACGGAGCTCCCCATATGAATGGTGGATTATGTTTATGGCACGGGAAACCGTTTATGGCACGGGGAACCGTTTATGTGCGAGACTATGTTTATGGAACGCGAGATGGATTGGAATGTATGACTTGTATGCTATGGCGCGTATTGCATGGTCAATGGACTCGGATTGTCCGTGCACGGGTGCGGCTTCCCTCGAACGGTTATGCCGGGGCGCCGGGACCGTTCGGCCTAGGAGGGAATTATGTGTGGTATTTATGGTGCACAATACTCGGACGGATTGCGACCGTCCAGTGCTGTGATAAGCTATGATATCCGTAAGTTTGGGATCCTTCGGATACTGGGCTAGCAACCCGTATCGAAGCGATTGTAGGCTTACACATATGAGATGCCAAGTCCATTACGGTGCGAAACACCGTGACCTTCATATAGTTAGGGCCGGTGGGCTGAGATGAGAGCTGGGTGCAGGCGCAGGGCCAGCCACCCATTATGCATATGTTTATGTTTATGAATGGTCGGTTGCGTGAATCATATGTTTGCTTATGTTAAGTTCTAACCACTGTAGGCTAAGGAAAATGGGACGGCATGAGCACGAACACTATGTTTACGTTTATGTTATGGCTAACTGTATCTGCTGCAGGAACACGGGATGTGGTGACACATTTTAACAATGTGCTATGTTAAGTTTTGCCATGAAACTGATCCTAAGGCTAAATAGAAAGACCACAAAGTAATATGCATGCTCACTAAATGAATAAGTGTTTGGTTTGGGTGTGAGCGGGTCTTGATCAGTGCGAAGCGAGGACGAAAGCACTAAGCCCCCACTAGTTTCTGTGCAGGCTCAGGTTATGATCGGCTCGGGGCGGAGCTTGGCTTGGACGTATCGAGGCATGGAGTCCTTGGCGTTCAAGAGGAGCTTCCGCATATGCGTTCGGACTTGAGACATGAAGATGTTCGGCCGAAGACTACTTGGTGGCTATACAGAGGCATAATGTATGGAACAATGTAATCCTTTGTGAGCTAGAGAGATCATGAGTGTTGTAGCCAATTGGCATTTTATGTTGGGCTATTCAGAGCCTTTGTAACCTTCAGTTCAATATGAATAAAAGAGATTCTTATATTATTCTTTGTTTTCTTCCGCTGCTTATGTTATCGATTTGAGATAGTTCTATGTGAACCTGTTATCTTGCCTTGCACGAGCGTAACTCCAGGCTCGTGCGGCATCACGCCCCAGCGATGGCGATGATTCGGGTTAAATCTAGCGAGGACGAGCGATTTCCCGGATCGGGGCGTGACAAGTTGGTATCAGAGCGGTTCCATCCTTTGGACCGTGCGTGAATCTCTTTGACCCTCAGTTGCTTCAATATCGAAATTCAGTTGACTCTAAGTTGTTTCCGCAACCGCATGGCTCATAGATCTGCTCGACGCTACATTGGATGTTCCATACAATAAGTCTATATTAAGTTGCATACGTCTGCCACAAGTATGTCATGACTATTACGTGATCTCCGGGTGCCATCGGAGAGTGTTGGTTGCACGAGGTGCAACGGGTTATGGGATGTTGATTGCACGAAGTGCAACGAATATGGTGATGTTGGTTGCATGAAGTGCGAAGAGATATGTGTTGTTGGTTGCACGAAATGCAACGGGTCGATATGTGAGGCGATACGTATTATGTGGCTAGGCGAATGGTTATGTGTTATCGGTTGCACGGAGTGCAGCAAGTCGTGGATCGTTCGTTGCATCAGCGCAACGAGTCGGTACGGTATGATGTGCGTAGTATGGCTATGCGGATGGATAGCGATATGTTGTGCGAGATTGCGTAAAGACCTTAAGTATCGAGACTAAGTTGTTGCACGAGCTGCAACGTGCGGGATTCGAAGATCGTGGATGCGATAGTAACGAATCGAGTTGGTCGCTAAGTCGAGTTGAGTAGGCAAACGTGTATGTTGGCCATATGTTGCGTTGAGCTTTGAATAAGCAAATGTTGCGGGTGTGATCGAGATGATCGCCATGGTACGGTTAGATTGAATGAGTTCCAAACTTAAGCTAACGTTAGAGCTGGGATCGGAAGGATCACCATACGGGACGGTTAAGTTGGAAGATAGATATCGGACCTATGCGAAGTGTGATGTCGAGTAATGACTCGATTTCGAGTGGTATATGCAATACCAATTATGCGAGCAAGCGTGGTGAAGTATTGTGTCGATAACGATAGGCTCGATCCTGAGTGGTATATGGAATACCACTTAGCGATTGCTATGTTAAGCCGGTTGGTGACTTGTGATAGGTTACGTCGAGAAAATTATGATGTTATGATATGTTTGTCCGCAATGGACGTGTAGTACCGAGACTCGAGTGGAAATGATGCGATAGGAGTCGATATAAGTATGCTTTGGTGAATTAGTTAAATGAGTATGCGTGAAGTCGTGCCTACGGAGGATACGTCGGACGAGGATTCGCTAAGTATAAGTCGAACGATAGCCCGAACATATGCGAATGAATGTTACGTTGAGGAAATGGTCGACCCGGTCGAACTTATGTTGAGTTAGTACGGAGACTTCTTCGGAACATGTTGAGTAAGTACGGAGAAATTGTGCGAACGAATTTGGGTTAACGCGATGGATCGGTAGCACGATTGGAAGTGCGAGTTAGGGATATGAGAATGGATATGTAAAATTGAAAATTGTGTCGCGATGATGTTAAGTAGTTACAACCGAATGGATCTTGATAAGTGCGAGACTTGATTCGTATCCGAGTTCGGATAATGGCAATGATTGCAATGGGTTTGAGCTTATGAGAAAGGAAGATGTTCAAGTTATGCATATCGACGATGGTATTAAGGCGTATCAAAGACGATATGCAATAACTCGGGGATACTCTGATCGAATAAACAAAAATTATGTTGAGCATTGTTGTTGGATGAATAAGATGCAAGTTAAGTTATGGCAATTGAGATGATAACAGTAGGAACGTTTCGGAGAATTTGAGAGTGTATGGATGTTGCTCGGATGAAATCGAAAGTGTCTGGATTGCTTCGCGGATCACCACTATGTTGACATTCTTGTCTTGAGCGAGCGCAACACCAGCCTCGTACATGCGTCACGTCAAACTAGAACGATCATTCTGCGTGAGCGCTGGTATGGTGATTCATCCAGTGGGGATGATCGAACTTGTGAGGCGTGGCAAATTTGATATAGACTTGTGGTTTGATGCGAAGGTGAAATTAAGGATTGTGCGATGTTGTTGACGGTAGTATACGAGTGATTCGAGTAGCAGCGGCGCATCAGTTGTGCAGGAGTAGGGAAATTTTGGATTGGTATGTCAGATTGGATAAAGTCCCATAGGAAGTGTTGCGAATTGATTTGGCTCCGTAATAGGATATAGCATGGTTCGTTGTAACTGTCCCTCGTTGATGATCTTCAATTATCGAGCGTAGTTTCGGGGCAGATGACCCTAGAAGACTTGACCGCCAAATCAAGTGAATGTTGAAGTCCCATAGGATGACCCTAAAGAAGCCGCGTAAGGAATTTTATCGAAGATAAGGAATGATCGAGTATATATCGAGGAACGTGCTTAGCGTAGTGACGCGGTAAGGCGATTGTAAGAATTTTGCAATGCGCAAGAGCAACGAATAGTAGAACGACCTAAGAGTGTGTCGTAGATCGGTTGAGTAACGGTTAGGCTATGTATGTTGAGCGCACGATTTGAGTTATGGAATGAACTAGTCGGGATTGAATCAAAGTTTGAGTAAAGGATTTGTACTCGGTCGAGAATCGGAGATAGGCGTATCGTAAGAGACCTTGGGTCGGAAAGATTGTTGCCTTTGAGCATCGTAGACTCAAGTTGACCTCTTGTGTCGAAAGAGCACGAGCATGATGTCTGGATAAGTTGCCTAGCGGGGGTAGCCCCAGACTCGATGCGTGGGTAGTTCGAGAACGTAGATCGTGTTGGAATAGTTGTGTGCGAGACTTAGTACGGATTGTAGACAAAAGAGTTGGTGACATGTGGACGTAGTCCATGTCGTTATGGCCAAGTGTTATGAATGATTGGATAAAAGACTTAAGTTATGCGAGAGATAGGAAACGGTTGGGCAAATAGGTATTGCGGAAGCTCGTTGCGATCGGATGCGCAATGACTTATGCAATGCATGCGTTAGGTGGCCGGCGAGAAACTTATGAGATTGAAGTTATGGTTTGAATCAAGTTATGTGCAAGATGTTGGAGGATGATCGCATGTTATGGGATGATGCATACGAAGAGTATTTTGGGAATATGCGCTAAGATATGACTAAGTCGAGTACGGACCGATGGATGCTTGAGGATTTAAGTTGAGTTTGTTAGTTGTCCCGATATCCTACAACTAAGCTTGGCTGAAATGCATATATTGGTGGGACGCCTAAAATATGTGTATGATCCAGACTGAGTTGTATGATTCAACGATAGTAACACGTGATCGTGAAGCGATCTATGCGAGGCACTTGGATTAAGTATTGGTTTCGGTTCGAGGACGAACCTGATTTTGAGTGGTATATTATGTAATGCCCCGCTCCGCATCGGTGCATTACGATGAGTCGTTGACTCGAAGAGTTACGTTGACCCGATAAGGTATCGATGCAAATCGATGCAAGTGTTGCGTTGGCCAAAGGTAAGCTTTGAGTCGGTTGGAATCTATGAATCAAATCGATGCAAAGAGTAAGTCCCGCTTGAGCAAGTACTGATTTTAGTTGATCTGGTGTGCAGGCTATGCTTCTACGCTGGACAATAAGAGGTCGGTATTTTGCCTTATGCAATGAAGTGTCCGCGAAACCAAATCGAGGCCCTGCAACGGATTGTGGCATGGGCGCGATAGGCCAAATCGACCGAGTAGAGCAAAGGAATGGCTAAGTCCGGGAGTTAGCTATGCGATCGAGTTATGGAAGCGAGATGCTTCAATCGGCGAGGTGGCAAGGCGTATCGGCTTAAGGTGGGCGGGTTCTTGACTCTCTCTCCCTATTCCTTCACGTCTTAATAAAATATGTTATGGTATGCGTAAGATATTATCGAATTAGCGAGCGTGGCTCGGCGACAAAAAGGTTTGAGTATGTGTCGAACACTAAGATAGAACATTGAACAATCGAACAATTGAAGCGACGTGCATCAAGTGTACGGGTCGCGGTAGGGCAATGATGGTAGAACATTGAAAGATGATATCGAGATGTGCATCATGTGCACGGCTCCGAGAACATTGAACTCTAGGCGTAGAACATTGAATACGACGCTGAGCGTGCCTTCGGGCACTTATGTTACGAAATGACTAAGTAAATACGGAAGTAGGCTATGCGATTAACATTATGAACGAGACGCGTGATTATGAGTACGAGACGACAAAGCCGTTGGGCGTCGTGCATCAATATGGATGTGTTGGGGCATAACGCCGACGGAGCTCCCCATATGAATGGTGGATTATGTTTATGGCACGGGAAACCGTTTATGGCACGGGGAACCGTTTATGTGCGAGACTATGTTTATGGAACGCGAGATGGATTGGAATGTATGACTTGTATGCTATGGCGCGTATTGCATGGTCAATGGACTCGGATTGCCCGTGCACGGGTGCGGCTTCCCTCGAACGGTTATGCCGGGGCGCCGGGACCGTTCGGCCTAGGAGGGAATTATGTGTGGTATTTATGGTGCACAATACTCGGACGGATTACGACCGTCCAGTGCTGTGATAAGCTATGATATCCGTAAGTTTGGGATCCTTCGGATACTGGGCTAGCAACCCGTATCGAAGCGATTGTAGGCTTACACATATGAGATGTCAAGTCCATTACGGTGCGAAACACCGTGACCTTCATATAGTTAGGGCCGGTGGGCTGAGATGAGAGCTGGGTGCAGGCGCAGGGCCAGCCACCCATTATGCATATGTTTATGTTTATGAATGGTTGGTTGCGTGAATCATATGTTTGCTTATGTTAAGTTCTAACCACTGCAGGTTAAGGAAAATGGGACGGCATGAGCACGAACACTATGTTTACGTTTATGTTATGGCTAACTGTATCTGCTGCAGGAACACGGGATGTGGTGACACATTTTAACAATGTGCTATGTTAAGTTTTGCCATGAAACTGATCCTAAGGCTAAATAGAAAGACCACAAAGTAATATGCATGCTCACTAAATGAATAAGTGTTTGGTTTGGGTGTGAGCGGGTCTTGATCAGTGCGAAGCGAGGACGAAAGCACTAAGCCCCCACTAGTTTCTGTGCAGGCTCAGGTTATGATCGGCTCGGGGCGGAGCTTGGCTTGGACGTATCGAGGCATGGAGTCCTTGGCGTTCAAGAGGAGCTTCCGCATATGCGTTCGGACTTGAGACATGAAGATGTTCGGCCGAAGACTACTTGGTGGCTATACAAAGGCATAATGTATGGAACAATGTAATCCTTTGTGAGCTAGAGAGATCATGAGTGTTGTAGCCAATTGGCATTTTATGTTGGGCTATTCAGAGCCTTTGTAACCTTCAGTTCAATATGAATAAAAGAGATTCTTATGTTATTCTTTGTTTTCTTCCGCTGCTTATGTTATCGATTTGAGATAGTTCTATGTGAACCTGTTATCTTGCCTTGCACGAGCGCAACTCCAGGCTCGTGCGGCATCACGCCCCAGCGATGGCGATGATTCGGGTTAAATCTAGCGAGGACGAGCGATTTCCCGGATCGGGGCGTGACACTAGCTGGCAGAGTGAGGACATATAGTCGGACTATGGACGTATTTCACGGGTGTAGAAATTTAAGATTTTCGCTGCCAAGCTAGCGGTAATACGAAAATTTTAAATACCATAATTCTAGAGGTATGTACCTTAGTCAAGGACTCTGTGATTATCGTAGCCTTGCTCACTAGCATGACGGAGATTCTGAGTATCATGATGATTGGACAGACGCATACGATTATCGATTGCATGATTTTTTGTGTTTACTTGTTTTAAAATTTTGAGGATGATTTTTTTAAGGTGGATAGACTTATAGCACCCAGTTTCTATTTAAGAGTAATTTTAAATTTTATAATTTTAGTCATTTAATTCATGCTTTGATTTTGGAGATTTTAAATCATTTTAAATTTTAAGCCATGATTTGTGATTTTAATGATTTGCTAGTGAAACCTTAGAGACTGTTTGACCTAGAGCCTAACCATGTGATTAGGATATTTTCAGTATCATTTCAGGCCCAAATGTATTTTGTTCATTGGACCTCTTTGATTTATTTTGATATTTTGCATTGGTGATTGTTGATTTGGCTTTTGATAGGTAAGATTTTGTGATGGTTTCGTGTCCGTGTCGGACACGTAACAGTTTTTATTTGCAAGTGTTGTTGTGTCTTAAGAGATTTTTATTTTGCTGATTTTTTTTTGGAAGTATTCGAGAGGGATTGTTTTCTGCGTGTGTTTTTCTGTGATTGCTTTGTTTTAATTTCGAGGACGAAATTTTTTAAGGTGGATAGATTTGTCACCCCTAGTTTTTAGGAACGGGGGTATTTTTGTCATTTTGTACTTTTGAATATTTTTGAAATTTATTTTATTAATTATGATATTGTTTTGGGGTTATTTGAGTCGGGTTCGAATTTCAGCTCATTCCGACTTGTATCGGGGACCCGGGGTAGTTAGACTCTGATCGGGACCCAACTGGAACCGACCAACTTGTCATAACCAGACCCAGATATTTATATTTGACTAATTCCATTTGATTTTAGTGGGATTAGGGATTAGAATTAGATTTAGATCTTGAAATTAGGAGTTTTCAAGTTACCATTTTGACCCCAACTCAAACCACTCATTTTTTTGACTTAGAGGGCATTTTGGTAAATTGCCAAATGCCCCCAACCCTCTAAAATGTGGTCGGCCATGTATGGAGCACCCCCTCTCCTTTGCTTCACTCCAAAGCAACCTCTCTCTCTCCATTTCATTTCTATCTACAACTTTCTCTCTCTTGTTCTTCCCCAAATTTTTGGAGAGCAACTCTATTGATTTCATCTCCAAATCCACCATTTCTTCCACCAAATATTCTTCTTTTCTCTTCTACTCCATAAAAGGAAGGAGATAGCCAAGATTGGGAGGATTCGGAGCTCGTTCGTGTCCTTTTGAAATCTCTACGTGTCGGTGTCGAGTCGGAAAGCTTTTTCATTTGAATCTCTCTCCCGGAAGGTATAATCTCTCCTCTAATCCACCCCTACATGCATATAGGAATATTTTGAATCTGTAGGAATGACTCCCATGGTTGTATCTCCATTTGAGTCCATTTCGTGTCCATCTGGAGGTCATAGGAGTGTCCTTTGTGTTGTGCTTTGTGTCCATGTGGGAAATCCCCAATTTTGGACACACCATGTGGTTAATATTGTGTGATTGATTATTCTTATTTTAATTTCAGATTTAGATGTTGTTCTTGTGTGTC
The DNA here is from genome assembly GCA_029216955.1 of Iris pallida. Classification (NCBI taxonomy): domain Eukaryota; kingdom Viridiplantae; phylum Streptophyta; class Magnoliopsida; order Asparagales; family Iridaceae; genus Iris; species Iris pallida. Next base: position 1,569,280 of record JANAVB010020597.1, on the reverse strand, counting down.
CCTATATATATATATATATATTATTTTGTGTCCCTATGTTATTTTCATGAGTGTGTGTGCTTGTGCGAGGGTGTGTGTGTGTTTGAGTGTGTATGTGCCTATGTATATATGTATGTATGTATGTATGTATATATATATATATATATATATATATATATATATATATATATATATATATATTGTCTACATATATAGAGTATATATATATGTGTATGTATATATATATATATATATATATATATATATATATATATATATATATATATATATATATATATATATATATATATATATATATATATAGATAATTAGATAGTTGTATATATATATATATATATATATATATATATATATATATATATATATATATATATATATATAGAGAGAGAGAGAGAGAGAGAGAGAGAGAGGGAAGGAACTAGTGAAAGAAGTAGAAGAAGATGAAGAGAATAAGCCACAGCAGCAGCAATAGCACTAGCAGGAGCAGCAGTAGCAGGAGAATGAGGAGGAGAATGAGGAGGAGAATGATGAGGAGAATGGGAAGGAGAATGAGGAGGAGAATGGGAAGGAGAATGAGGAGGAGAATAAGGAGGAGAATGGGAAGGAGAATGAGGAGGAGAATGGGAAGGAGAATGAGAATGAGAAGGAGAATGAGGAGGAAAATGAGAAGGAGAATGAGGAGAAAAAAAAAAAATATATATATAGAAAATGAGAAGGAGAATGAGGAGAAAAAAAAAAAAAATATATATATATATATATATATATATATATATATATATATATATATATATATATATAGAGAGAGAGAGAGAGAGAGAGAGAGAGAGGGAAGGAAGTAGTGAAAGAAGTAGAAGAAGATGAAGAGAATAAGCCACAGCAGCAGCAATAGCACTAGCAGGAGCAGCAGTAGCAGGAGAATGAGGAGGAGAATGAGAAGGAGAATGAGAAGGAGAATGAGGAGGAGAATGATGAGGAGAATGGGAAGGAGAATGGGAAGGAGAATGAGGATGAGAATGGGAAGGAGAATGAGGAGGAGGATGAGGAGAAGAATGGGAAGGAGAATGAGGAGGAGAATGGGAAGGAGAATGAGAATGAGGAGGAAAATGAGAAGGAGAATGAGGAGGAGGAGGAGAATGAGAATGAGGAGGAGAATGAGAAGGAGAATGAGGAGGAGAATGAGATTGATGAGGAGAATGAGGAGGAGAATGAGAAGGAGAATGAATAGGAATAAGGAGAAGGAGAAGAATAGGAATCCAAGATGGACTTGGATATGGGTTGTAAAGATTGGTAATGATTAGAAATAGTCGTCTAGACCTAGTATTGACCTTGGTTGACCACGGTTGACTTTTTAGACCAAAAGTCAACTATGGGTCAACACTTTACGCAATTTAGTCCCAAATTTCATTAGACATGAACGGTTGACCAAAAGTCAACTGTTGGTCAACATTTGACCAGTTTGACCTAGGTTGACCTAGAGTTGACCAGAGTTGACCAGTTGACCAAAAGTCAACTGTAGGCTAACTCTTGGCCTCGTTTGACTTTCTTCGACTTGTTTTGACCTGCGATGACTGGTATGACCTAGAGTTGACTTAGTCTGACTTAGATTGACTTGATATAACTTGATTTGACCTAGATTTACTTGACAAGACTTAGTATGACTCAGTGAGACCTAGTTTGACTTGGATTGACTCCCTGTGACCTTGTTTGACCTTGGTTGTCCTAGTGTGACCTAGTTAACTTGGTGTGACTTAGTTTGACCTAGTTTTGACTTAGACTTGCATATCATGATTAGATTAGCTTTCCTTTCATTATTAAACCATGTTTTGACTTGTAGTATCTCATCTTTAGGTCTGTGATTACTCTGAGCGTCTGTTCACCTTATCAGCTCAGGACCACAGGCGAGTACATTCTCTGATAATATTTCTGTTTTATGATATCGTTTATGTTTCTTGTATTTAGTGTAGATACCCTTGTTCTCTTGACACATTGTTCACACGGATTGGTATTTCTCTGGATCCCGTCATGAGATGTTATTCCTCGCTTTCCTTGGTATATCTTGTGCAAGTCTTCCTTGTTCCTTGTGCATTGTATAGACATGATTTCTGTGAAGGCTAGCTACCCTCTCGGAGAATCGCGTGTCATGATGTGTCATGGTTGGATCCACTATACTGGTCGGGGACGGGGAGTATTAGTGTAGATGTGTGGTCATTATCCACCTTGTTATTCTTGTAGACCTTGTGTAATGTCCCAGAACCATAATACTGGAGAGCGGGGGCATACATAGCCAGCTACGTATAATAAAATGGAATCCACCTCATTATACGGTCACGGCTGTCTAGATATATGAGGGTTTAACTACAATCCATCAGTCTCCTATGGTCAAGAACAAGCCTATTGTCTCAATCACAAGCAAGTAAATAGAGTTACAAGATGTAAGATCACCAAATATACAACAGTAAGGCGTCCCAAACATTACATATTCAGCTGATCATGAAGCTAGTCGTTACAAAATGTGAGGACTAGCAAGAGTTTAGTCATACATGATCAACCCTAGGTTGTCAACCATGTTACAGCCCGTAGGCAGACAATAAGTAAAATGTACACGAGCTAACACTTGCTCGGCGGCTAAACGCCTCAAAAGAATAATTTTACAATAGAGTGGGAGAGCAAAATAAACCCACTCGTTGCCCTGGTTACGCCTGGTGTTCACCATCGGGCTGGAAAACCGGTTGATCCTCTGGAGCTGCTCTGGTATCTGGCCATACAAAACCAGCTGGATCAGACCCCAGAAAGAGCAAGTGCCACAAAGGAGGCTTCACTTAAGAACCAAAACCAGCAATCGGCACAAGATATAAATAAAAGTAAGAACTGGAATTAAAGAAAATACATCAGGATGATATACGACGAGATAACCATGGAACTATTCAGATAACCAGGTTACAACCCGTAAACCAAACAAGGACCGGGGTTGTAACCCTTCGTCTGAACAGAACTTGGAATTCTCACCATTTATCGGTAAGATAAATATAAGAAATCCGGACATGTAACAATCTTGATATTGAATTAAGTAAAGCACGAGTAATCATGTCATGCCATAACCTTTACAGGATCGGGACGAGACAAAGCTGGACTAGACTCCATCCAATCAATCACGGCCAAGCAAAGTGTACGGCTTGATAGTTTAACTAACTAGGGTTATCACAGGCCTAATTACTAGCAAGATGCAGTAAGATTATTCCACAGCCACAAGCCCTGCAGACCATCCAGGCTATCCGGACGCAATTAGAGTTGAATTCAAGTAGGTACATCGTCCAGGAAACACATGTACCCTTAGGTGACTTAGAAGGTGCAACATATGACAGTGTGCTGAAAATGTGCCATACTCGATGGCAGGCTACAGATCCCAAGTGGGGCGCCCAGATAACGGGATTGCCTATAGCTGGGAAATCTTTTCATGGCTACTGGATTATTCTAGTTATTAGCCTTAGTCGATTTCAGTAGGTGCCCCTGACCGTGGTACTCAGGGATCCCCGTCCTAGACATGATGCAAGACAAGACGGGTTCATTTGTACAAGCACAATCGCCCACGGTATCCAGATTACTTATACAGGTCATGTCATGTCAGGTAGCCGTCGCAACAGCTATTCGAAAAAAAATCATGTCAGGTTATCATGCCAAGTGTACTTGTCAGGAGTACGCCCCGACGGGCCACTATCAGGTCATGTCAGGTTATCATGTCAGGAGTGCACCACTACGGGTCACTATCACGTCATGCTCAATTATCAATTACAAACATATCAAGTAAATTCGTGATTATCAAGTTCAGGACAAAAAGCGTAAGGATATAAAATGGACGTTAAACGTCTAATAAAATATCAATATACAAGGCTATAGAAGATCCAGGGTAAGCAGGCTACGCTCAGGTCAGGCTACGCTCAAGTCAGGCTACGCTCAGGTCAGCATACGCTCAGGTCAGCATACGCTCAGGTCAACATACGCTCAGGTCATACGCTCAGGTCAACATACGCTCAGGTCAACATACGCAAGACATACGCTTCCAAAAAGGTAGCGTATGTACTCCATACGACTCCTCATCAAGGCAGCGTATGAGGTCCATATGACTCCTTGTCAAGGCAGCGTATGTTGTAGTGCCCCGCTCTGCAAAGGCACTAGATAAACAGAAAGATCGGATTGCTGGCTCTACAACAGAAGACGATTAATCTGGGTGAGTGGACAAAGACTCATTTTATGATTCGCTTACGCCTTAAGAATCTGAGTTTTTGATTGAATGCTTTTGTTAATAACAAGACTGTAATCTTGAGTATGCTTAAAAGAGAACCTGCCCCTTGTCTGCTAAGAAAAGAGATCTGTATCCTGCCTGAAAAGAAGATGGAATTGTTTATGACTTGCTCGATTTATGCATGATTCATTTGATATCGCATGCGCATTGGGGAATCCACTTAGTGACGAGCTGAACCCTAGAGAGTCACAGCGGCTAGCGACAAGCTGAACCCATGAGAGTCACAGCGGTTAGCGACGAGCTGAACCCAAGAGCGTCACAGCGGCTAGCGACGAGCTGAACCCATGCGAGTCACAGCGGTTAGCGACGAGCTGAACCCGTGGGAGGCACAGCGGCTAAGATGGAAATGATCATGGCTTTTCAAAGATGTGTTTTCAAAAAGAATGTAAACTGACTAATGCATTCATGAAATGAATCTAGGTAAAGAGTAGCAAGATCACATCACAAGAAAATGTTTTTTCACTAAATGAACAGTGATCGTTTCAGAAAAATGTTGCTCCTTTGTTCACAATTCACCAGTATGCTGATATACTGACCCATCATCAGTCTGCATGCAGGTGCACCATGCATCGAGAAGGATAGCCCGAAGCGATAGCCCGTGCCTCATCCTCAGGAGCCAGAAATCAGAAGAGATGCCAAGAGATGACATCTGTGCAAGAGTTTGGTTTTGTATATAAAAGGATGTAATGTATGGGAACGGGATCATTGTAATCTGTAAAGTTCTGAGAGAATGTAATATTGTATCATAGAGAATCGAGAGCTTGTAATCTGTTCAAATGAAATCAATAAAGAGAATCGTTTCTTGTTACCATTGTGTTCAATACTTGTATTCTGAAATATGTCCGCTGCTGCTTCAATTATCTGCGATACGTTCCGCTGCGTATTGTCAAACTTGTCTATCTTGTCTTGTTTCAGGTCTTGGCCTTGTGCAAGCGCAACTTAGGCTTGCACGGCATCACGCCTTAGCGAGGACGAACGGTCCCAAAGAGCCCGAAGCGAGGACGAAAGGGACTCTGCGGGATCGTGGGCCTTGTTCAAGAAGGCGTTTCTCGATCAATATCTGCCTCGAGCCATGAGCAAGAAGATGGAGGATGACTTCATCACACTGAAACAGGGGGATATGTCCGTGGAGGACTATGAATCTGAATTTGCTAAGTTGGCAAATTTTGCTGCTGCTTGGCTCCCCACGGAACAGACTCGCATAAATCGATTCGTGGAAGGTCTGAATTACGACATCCAGTTAAGTGTGCTGAATCGAGAATGCGAGTCCTATTCTCAAGCCTTTGAGGCGGCGCTCCAGGTAGAACAGTTCGAGCAGAAGAAAGCGTCCAACAAAGCGCAGAACAGTCGGAATCAGCCCGTCAAGAGATATCATGACGGAGAGAAAAAGACTGACGGGGAACAAAACAACAAGCCTGTATGCGGCTTCTGCGGTCGGCGAGGGCATGTCAAAGAAGACTGCCGCTATGTGAATGGCCAGAGTTGCAGTCACTGTGGCAAGAGTGGGCACGTCAAAGAGGACTGTCGTGCCGCTAACAACGCTTGTTTTCGTTGTGGCCAACAGGGCCATTCAGTCAAATATTGCCCGAAAAAGAATAGAACGGATCAGAATAAAGATGACACTGAAGAGCGTGGGCAACTGCCAGGCCCACCGCCGCTTAGAGACCATCCGCACAACCAGCCGCAGCGGACTAATGCGCGCGTCTTCAATCTCTCCACGTTGCTTGACCCAGAATGCAACAATAGTGGAGGTGAGTTTTGTTTCTTAAGTTTTGAGGACAAAACTTTTTCTTGGTGGATTATTATGTAGTGCCCCGCTCCTTGCGGTCCACTATGTAATACCTACGGCTTGTTGACTCAGTCATGAACTGAGTATTTGGTGAAACCTTTGCCGGTATCGATTGATCACGGATGAAATACAATGAACCTTTCCAATTGATGGATTGGCTTCTATTAAAATGAATCCAAGAGTTTTGCTGAATGTTTTCTCTTCGCTGCTTGGTTTTGATGAATACGTTTTCGTGTTGGTTTTCGATGATTGGTTTTCATTGTTCGCTTTCATCGCATTTCGCATTCATTCCGAATCTTGAGAGAAAGAGACGAAGTATGCTAATCAACTGTTGGTGCCATTGTAGGCCGCGTGAATTGTTCGTGAACGGCGCGTGAAGTCCCTCCTTCTCTCTACTAAGATTCATCTCGGTGAGTTGCTTCAACCGAACAGACATTGATCTGTACGCCTAAGAAAAATGATCTCTAGTCTACTCTGTTGCCTTGTCCCAATGATCAACGATACCACATCCACAAAAGATAAGGGAAGATAATTGAATTGAATCAAATGCAAGAATATGTGTTGCCACTCTATCTGCTCGATAAGAATGATCATCTGCTTGTCATCAGTATGCTTGAAATGTAGACATGTACAGACGAACTTGTACGTGTTGAGATAAACCTGAAGGCACGAATCAAACGTGTCGTATACCTGTGCATAAGTCCAAGTGTGTCTCATCTGATAGAACGGCTAGAGCATGCATTTGGTCTCGGACAACTTGTATACAAGGAAATATTTGTCTCTCGGGTGGTATCTGGGGGCACCTGGAACCGCTCGGCCTAGGAGAGATTAGGGCCTCCATGTGAAAATGGGAGTCGATCTGAGTCCTTAGCGACGAGCTGAACCAAAGAGTCACAGCGGCTAATCATGGGGAAAACCCATGGACCAACATGTAGAATAGTCCACCTGCATGACCCGAATGACAACTTTAATATCTGCAAGAATGAATCATGAATTACTCATTATGCAAATTGTGCTAACGTGGTTTTGTGCAGGGATGACTGCCGGCGAGGGTAAGTTGCTTATGATATATTCTACTGTCATGTTCTTATGAATTGTTAAAAAGAACCTAGACAAGTAGAAAGATCACTAGTAATTGTTAGCTCAACATATTGATTTAGTGCAGAGATTTGCGAGTTCGGCCAAAAAGCCGCTCGCCAGTACATGATGTGTACTGACCCACGTTGTGGGCATCCTTTTCAGAAAGCAAAAGGAGACAGGGGGATTTCAAGTGAGGCACCAAAGCTCGTCTAGCCCAGTAGAGCTCGTGGATCGCCTCGAAGTTTACTTTCAGTCAATTGCAAGTTTCCAGTTTTCATTTCCTTGAAGGTGTCTTTCAATTCCAGCTTGTAATAAAGGATATCATGTATGGGCATTGTGGCTAATTTCAAAATAGTATTTCAAAGAGAATCTTGTAGCCAAATTATAAGGCAAATCTGAGTTACAAAGCTTTGTACTTGTATTCCAAACAAGCTATGAATAAAATGAGTATTTCTATTTCAAATCTCTGTGTCCAATATTTGGTTTTCTGCAATGGGTGCGTGCGTGTGTTTTGCTTGACTAATGGGTGCGTGCGTGTGTTTTTGCTTGACTAGTTGTTTTTGTGCAGGTACATGGCCTTGTGCAAGCGCAACTTAGGCTTGCACGGCATCACGCCTTAGCGAGGACGATCGATCCCGCAGGGATCCAAGCAAGACGGACGACCCTAGCGGGATCGGGGCGTGACATATGTGGTCCATACGACTCCTCGTTAAGGCAGCGTATGCATGTCATACGCTTCCAAAAGGCAGCGTATGAGGACTGCGCTGCGCTAAAGAGCGCGTGCAACTCAGTGGCACAAGCTAAAAAGCTCGCACACTGCTCACTGTCTTCTCCAAATCAGCAAGAACTCCATGGTTGAATCCAAAGCTTCAAAAGTTCATAACTTGGTCAAAATAAGTCCAAATCCAACTTTTCAAAGGTCAAAATTGGGTAGAATAAAATTCTCTACAACATGGAACCATCAAAACTTGAAAACAAAGAAGTTTGATAGATGAAAACCACCAAAATCCGAAAATAACTAATTTCTAGATCTACAAAAATTAAAGCCTCAAAATAGAAAATGACAAGTTCTAATGTGTCTTAGAAACACGAGGGGAAGCTAATGGAACAATAAAATGAGCTCTCTTGTGGAAGCAAGTTGCACTTGCCTAGACCTCTCTCTCCTCTCTCTGGTAGGTGAAGGAGTAAATGGAAGAAGAAGAAGAGTAATGAAGAGAGAGAAATGAGAAAGGGTAATAAATATGAGTGGTGGTGGTAGGTAGGGGTTCACCTTGGGTTCATCATGAACCCAATCAAAACCAAGCCAAGCCGAACCAACCAACCCGAACCAGGAATAAACTAAGCCCAGAAGGAAATGCCAAGCCAGAAAATCATGCAATACAAGAATAAATACGTACACGTATTCCAAAAATACGTAATACGAACCACAGGCATTACACCTTGTGAGTGTTAATCATACACTCCACGTATGATTAACCAGGCCAGTAGACCTTGTGCAAGACCCAAGCCGGCCACATGTTGAAACTAGTACTCACACACTTAGATAGATGATTCTTGATTCTTGTACATGCCATGATCAGTTTTACTTGCCTTGTTCTAGCCCTAGATTTACAGCTTACCTTGCCATGATACTCACATGTACATTTCATGATCTCTTGTATATTCTCTCTATTTACTGCTATATTTTCAATATCGTCTAATTAGAATTGTTATTTGAGATTTGTACTCGTTCCATCCTGACAGGATATGTTGACAAATTTTACAGATGATTCCGAGGCTGATTGTCCGACCTATTATGGGGACGGGTTAGATGGAGTAGACTTGGACCATGGCTTGTTAGTAGAGCCACTAGACTTTGCTCACCCTGAGTAGTGTAGTTTAGTTAGGTTTGTCTGGCCTGCGAGCCAGCTAGTACTTTTCAGACTGTAGTATTATATTATATTCTGTGATGTTATGTTTAGTTTTGGACTTGTGTGGATCTCGAATTTATTTTCTGCTTCATCTATCATATTTCCTTTCCATGTTATCTACCTTAGTTTTACATTTGTGATTGAGACTGTATTGCTATGTCACCTCCATTCGGAGTGTAAATACTGTACAGGTACCTTTATCTGTTTAGTTGTAGTATTTCTAGATGACCGAGACAGCGTTCTACCGTCGATGCTGCGGCGTAGGCTGGACGTACCCACTTCTCGTGCCCCTAATCAGGGTGCGGGTCGTGACAGGTTTAGCGTTTATTCCAAGGCTACTAACCCGTGGAGTATATCTTTGTTAGATCTGATCAAAATTTTTATCCTCCTTAATTTTATAGTTCATCAACCACTTAGTCATTCTGAAGCTCAAATTCCTTCGTCTTGTCTTTAATCTAGATTCGAAATTCCTGAATCAAGGATTACAAATCCTTAATCATTGTTCCAAATGGGTACTCTTGCATTACTCAAGTCTAATGTCACTACTACCAAATAAAATTTATTCTTCACTATAAAAACCAGCCTTCACAATTCTTTCAACATTGCACCTTCAAACATTTTCTCATCACACCTAGAATCCTCACAAAATCTCTAAGAGTTTCCTTTAAGTCAAAATATTATGTTCTAACTGTTCCTAGTCATTTCCATACCAATCTTTGTTCGATTTCGTATCATTACCACATGCGGTTAAAAATTACTTATCCATTAATTAAATTCTTAAATTTGGTATCTTATCCTTAATTCAAATTTGGAATATCTCAAGAATCAATAACCTCAAATATTTCGATTCTCAAAAACCAAGTCGACCTCAAATATCTTTATTATTTCAAAAATACATTTACGAATTATCATCATTCTACCCATTTATATTCGTCCTACTGTCCTTCTTGCTCGAAATCTTCCTACGTTCCTTTGAAAATAACTCATACTCAAAATACTTATCTTGGTGTAATTATTTTTAAATTGATAATATCGGCATCATGATCTCATTCCCAAACTCAGTCATATTTTTATCCCAATATTCTTTATCCATATCCAACATTTTATATTTCCATCAAGATTATTACATGATAGCAAATATTGTTCTCTATTAAGCTAGATGACTAAGATACTTCTTCAACCTTACCAAAGTAAAGAGATAAGAGGATTTAGAAAGATTTCAAAGTGTAGTTGACAGTAGTAGATACGAGGTAGTTGATAAATATAATCAGGACAGAGTTAACTGAGACGATAAAATAATGGTAAGACGATGAAAATAATGGTAAGATGAAGGAATAATGATAATACATACAAGAAAAATTAATCTTGCCCATTTGGTCGTAAAGAAGTGAACCAATTTAAGATATGATCCGATAACCATACATGTCTTTCTAAACTTATGTTGCCAGAATTTTTGCCGCACCAGTAAGCATAGCTGCAATAAACGATAGGGTCCATAACCAAGGTAATACCCTATAATCATGTTTCTAGGATTCTCGCCACGCCAACCGGTTTGGCTGCGAGAAACCCTCAGATCCATAATTAAGACAAGTATATCCCAAATTAGGTTTCATGTTTTTGTCATACTAGCTAATATGGCTGCAATAAATTCTAAACTCCATAATTAAAGCAGGCATTTTCCTTTCTCGATGTTCTCATCAAATATATTATCAGAATATACTTAATTTAATCCATAAAATTTATCTAGATATGAATTCAAAATCAACAACGAACAGCAGAAATAAAATTCAATCAACAAATCATGAAAAAATATATGAAAACAAGTTGGAAATAGATTTCGAGGTAAGATTTAAAGTGAGATCCTCAGGGGTCACCCCAAGGGTACTGTCTTGGTCTAAATTGACCCACTTAATTACAAATAAGAGACTAATTATATTTAACGATCCTATGCTGTGATGAGTTTTTTCCTATGTTGCAATCCTAGTAATCCTCTAGGTGTTCTAAATGTTATTCCTGGTGTTATCTAGTTATCTTAAGTTCCTAATTGCAGGCATGCTTGGTACAATAACGTAACCAAACAACTTAGTCAAAAACCTGTATGGGCCACCACTAAAAATATGTCACGATCCCTACCTAAATTGTTGGGTCAGGCCGAGCCATGTCCAGCCTACGCTTGGTAAAAGCATAGTAAGCTGTTATAGAAGATAGTCAGGATAATACTAAGTGTGCTAATGATTATATTTAAAGCATTTTAAGATATTTGTCACAACACAGCATTTATAGATGAAAGCAAATATGTTTTAAAGTTTAATACACTTCCAAAGTAATAACTGGAGATAAAGTCCAGTAACTAAATAAAGTTGTAATAATTCTAAGTCTAAAACCGACTGGCAATGTCTAAGCAAGGTTCCCCGCTGGGGCCTCTTCTTGAGCAAAGGCCAGGTCCTCAAAAGCAGCTCCATAAAAAGTATCGCAAAGCATTTCCTCTTCGGAAAGCACACCTACAACGTTATCCTGTCAGGACGGGAGCAAGTACTTGTACTACAAACATATAATACGGATCATGTGATGGAAAGAAATGAAGTAACATAATCATGGCATATCTTGATTTATCCAGTTTTAGATACAGTTTAACATGGCAATATATTTGTTTTAAAACTGTAGCATGTACGTGATCGGTCAATAAGTAGTAGGATGTACTGTGGTACATATCAATTTCTGAAGTACACATACGTATACTTAACGGCATCGGTGTATATACATACACAAACGCGAGATCAGACATACGACAAAGTTGCATATAGAATGTAACAGTGCACGGTAAATACATACGGAGAAGGGGGGCATGATCACGTACTCTACTAACAGCTTCTCCTTAACCCGTTTTATAACAAGTGAGCGATACTATAAAATATGTCATGTATTGAGAACTAGTAAGAAGCATGTGAAGATATGACTTGCAGTTTATTCATAAAGCAGTGTTCTAACATGATTCATTTACAGTTTATTTATCATAAGCAGCAAATAAGTTTGTAGGGGTACTTGCCTTGAGCAAAGCAAGAGTAATAATATGAAGGTACAGATGTCCTGTGTCCTGTAAAAATGATATACAACTCAGCCTCTAAGTTATGATTAAGATTACACTAGTGTTGTGACACGGCTCCTAATAGGGCACTAGCTATGTGAAGCTCTAGTAGTCTAAAGTGAGGTGTTACAACGTCTAGACTAACAAGTAGGTCTCTATACTAAGGTAGGGTAAGGTCCCGATACTAAAATATCCCAAAAACACACAAAAAACACACAAGTCAATATTAATTATTTAATTAATCATATTGTACATTGTGTTCCAATAATTATTAAGATAGTTATACAGTACTATTTTATATGAAGTAATATACCAAATTGATCCTTGTTAATTATAGAAATTTAATATAAATTTTCTGGAATTTATAATTTAGTGTAAGTATTTATTAAAAATCAGAATACAAGTGTACATTGAAAATGAGTTCTGGTTTGGTATTTTTAAATAGTGTTAAAACAGTAAACTAAATCATGAAAAATTATATTAAATTAGATTTATTAACATAGTATTTTATAGTAACTTTTCTAGAATTTATTCAGCATTAAAAGGTGGTATGAAAATTCAAAGTTCATAAATCACAGATTCTGAAATTAAATAAATAATTATTTAATATATTTGTCCGCGTATTTGAAATTGAACCGAAGTCTAGATACGGGACCCGAAGCCGTGAATCAAGTCCAATATGATTTGACTAGACCCCGAATATGTGTAGGCTCACCTGAGTCCGATCAACCCATGCTAGGCTTGGACTCAGAGTGGTCGTTTGCACAAAGTACGTAAATCGTAAATAAATTCGTAATTTAAATACATGGAATTTAAATTGCAGAAATTGAATGCGTACATATTACAGTATAGGCACTGTATTTATGAATACGTATTACAGTATAGGCACTGTATTTATTTACAACATAATTTAAATGCATATTACAGTATAGGCACTGTATTTATATTGACATAAATTTAAATGACATATTACAGTATAGGCACTGTATTTATATTGACATAAATTTAAATAACATAATTTAAATACATATTACAGTATAGGCACTGTATTTATATTAACATAAACTTAAATGACATAATTTAAATGACTGAAATGAAATATATATATATATATATATATATATATATATATATATATATATATATATATATATATATATATAAGGTGTTTATCAAAAACACAAAAGAAAATTAAATACAAGAGTTTAATATTTATATCTTAAGTATTTTCATTGGAATAACATTTTTTTTTTGGGAATAACATATATATATATATATATATATATATATATATATATATATATATATATATATATATATAATTGTATATTATATGTATATAATGTATAATTGTATATTATACAGTAAAATAAACCAAACAGAACTGAGTTTGGGGGTCTCGAACTCGGGCAGCCCAAAAGAGGGCGCGGGTTCAACAGCGGAGGCGCTGGCCAATAGGCTGGGTTCTAAACCGTATAATGTGTATAAGTGTTATATTTTAATAAATCTAAAATACTAAAAAAAAACATGGCTTACAAGCCAAAGGGGGGAATTCGAACTCAGGTCTCTGGAAGGGGCTGTCACACATACGCGAGCTGGCCATTACGCCAGTTCGGCCATTTATTAATATAGGCATACACGTAATTTTATTTTATAGAAGAAAAGCCTGGGTCACCTCCTTCGTGTCCCCGTGTCTCGTGGACGGGGCACGAAAATTCGTGTTGTGCTCGTGTCTCGAGCCTACTGACTCGTGTTTCTCGTGTCGAGACATTGGGATGTGATCCCCGTGTTGTTCTCACCAGAGAGACACGTGTCTCGTGTCTCCACGTCATGAAACTCCCCCGTGTCCGCGTGTCTCGCTTAGGGCTAGGTGTTTCACTGTGTCCGGGTTTCGAGACGCGACGCAAATAGGGGCAAAATGTTCGTCGTGTTGAGACGAACACGCTCGTGTGAAGAAATCAATGATCGCCTAAGAATTGGGGAAGAAGGGTGCTGACCTAGGTTCAGTCGGTCGGTCGGGGTGGCGCAACGGTGGTCGGCGACGAGAGTGGATGGCGGTGCTGCGTCCAGCTCGTCGAGCTCGTCTCAATGGTGGTCTCTGCGATCGATGGCGGCGCCGGGGTGTTGAGAAAGGGGTTCGCCGGAGTAAGGTGGCCGGCGGCTAAGCTGGTCGGCGGTGAACAGTAACTCAAGTTACTGTTCACTGCACAGTAACATAATTTGTAAATATTAAAAAAGAGGATAAAATCAATAATAGAATTTTAGGATTTTTGCATTGGAATGAGAGCCTATTTATAGAAAAATAAAATTAGGGCAACTAACGAGGGTTAATTACTAACTTGATCCTAGGGTTAGATTTTTATCGTTTTTACCAAAACGAGAAGAAATGCAGTTTTTACGGTAGCAGTTATTTAATTACAAAAAATTCAAATGACGTCCAAATGACTCCAAACAAATCGCAGAAAAATTCTAAAATTAATAGAAAAATATTTAGGACCTAATGGAATCAATTTTGGGTAAATTTAGATTTTTTTTTTCATTTATTAATTTTTTTGAAAACATGGGTTACAAGTCATGCGACCCAATGGTCGGGTGTTCGAGCCCCGGTGGGGTCGTGTTCACGAAATTATTTACCATAGGGCCCAGTCCTTTCACACACACACACACACACACACACACACACACACACACACATATATAGTCAGACGTGTAAAGATATCGAGATTCAAGAATAAAATTATAACTTTTTTGTTGCTCAATACCTCTAAGATACACATACAAGGATCGTCAGAGGAGATTGACAACGAGGGAAGGTTATATGAGATTGAGACTGTCAGGCTGTTAGAGCAACGAGAAAGGTTATAGGAGATTGAGAATGTTAGACTGTTAGAGCGAAGGAAAAGGAGAGGATCTTGACAGCTATTGCACTAAGAAAATTCTTTAGCCTAAATGACTTGTCTCATGTTTTTTTTTCTTCTTCTATGAAGTTTAGATATATCCTATAACAAAAAAAATATGTACTCAAAATAGGATGAGTTGCTTAACTTTTGTATAAAATTAGACTTCTATACATTAAATACTATATAATAAAAAGTTAGTGCCCTCTGGAATTTTGGACATGAGACAGGATTTTAGTTTTAAAATTAAACCAAGTAAATTAAAATTACAAACAAATGACGGAGAGAAGATTTAGAAACATGGTAGGGTTTTAAGGGTTGACGCATTACCTACAATTGATGGATGGCTCTGCATATAAACAAGCTATGGGGAGAATTTATAGGATGGATGGCTCTGCAAATCTAGAAACAAGCTTAATTTGGGGATAATTTGTATCAGCGGGAGTACTAATTTATTACGGAAAGTAGGTTATAATAGGTAGATTGATAAATTCTATATCCATATCCAAACTATCAAACCATGTCTAATCCTATTAAAACTGGAATTCTATTTTGTAGCGCCTTTATCATGAGAGGGCTTTATGTTTAACTTTTAGTTATTTCAAAATCACATTTGTCAAATCCTTAAAATAAAAATAAAAACCAAAACAAACACATTAATCCTTAAAAAAAACCTAAGACGAAACAAAACAAACAATCTCAGACCTCTGAGAAAGAAAAAGAAGAAAGTGACTCATGCTATAGAAATGAGAGAAAGAGAGAAATATTGGTAGCCAGAAAAATCTGTACGTAGCTTTTCTCATGGATAACATATAAAGAGGGGATAAGATAGAGATTGTTATAGGTATGGATAAGGGCATCCATATTTTAGTTTATCCAAATCATAACACTCTCCCTTGGATCCCTACTTCAATTATTGCCTCATTAAAAACTTTTCTAAGGTAAAATTCATACTTTTGGAAGAAAAAATCCATAGAAAAGAAAAAAAGTACAATATTATTCTTCAGGAATCCAAATGGGTGCGACTTACACTGCCTCATTAAAAACCTTCCGAAGAAAAAATCCAGTGAAAAAATCTCAACGAAGGAAAAGAGTACAATGCGCAAAAACATACTTCTAGATGTCTCCATGAGCATCTTCAGGATGCTCCCCCTCAAATTATAAAATTATATCTAGTCTTTACATCAATATAAATGAAAAGTAACCCCCCAAATAAGTACATTTATTACATTCCATCACAATATTTTATAATCTATATGTCTATATGCTTGTCTATTAGGTTCTTCTCATGCCAATTTGATGAACCAACTTTTGAAATGTGGACTTTGGGAGAGATTTTGTGAAAAGATCGGCAAGGTTCTCTGAAGACTTGATCTGCTTTACATAATCTTCTTTTCTTTTTGAAGCTAGTGGGTGAAGAAAAACTTTTGAGATGTTCTTCGTCTTGTCTCCTTTGATAAAGCCTTCTTGAATTTGTTTATACATGCTGCATTGTCCTCATAAAGGATTGTATGTTCATTCATAACTTTTGGAAGATCGCAACTCCCCCTAATGTGTTGAATTAGTGACCTTAACCATACACATTTTCTACTTGCTTCATGGAGTGCTAGAATTTCTGAATGATTGGTTGATGTTGCTGCAATAGTTTGTTTGATTGATCTTCCATGAGATAGTTACACCACTATTAATAAAAATATATCATATTTGTGATATCCCCTTATGGGGATCAAATAAATAACCTGCGTCTGCATATCCAACAAGTCCAGCATGTTTATATGAATAATATAAACCAAGATCAGTGGTTCTTTTGAGGTATCTAAGAATGTGCTTTATGTCATTCCAATGCCTACGTGTATGTGCAGAGCTATATCTAGCTAACAAATTCACAGAAAAAGAAATATCAGTCTAGTGACTTGTGCTAAATAAAGGAGTGCACCTATTGCACTTAAATATGGTACTTCAGGATCCAAAACATCTTCATTTTCTTCATTCGGCCGAAATGGATCTTGGTCAATTTTCAATGACGTAACCACCATAGTTGTGCATAGTGAGTGAAAATTACTCATGTTAAACCTCTTCAGAAGGATTTCAGCATATTTGGCTTGATGGAGTAAAATTTCATTTTACTATGCTCGATCTACAGGTCGAGACAAAATTTTGTTTTACCTAGGTCTTTCATTTCAAATTCTTTCTTAAGATAGCTAGCGGCCATTTTAATCTCTTCTGGAGATCCTATCAAGTTTATGTCATCTACATAAACGGCTGCTATGACGAATCCATTCGAGGAATTCTTAACGAATACGCACGGACATATAAGGATCATTATTATATCATTCCCTGGACAGGTATTCACTGAACCTACTGTACCATATTCTTCTAGATTTTTTTAGTCCATACAGGGCTCGTTTTAATTTAATACTATGTGTATTGCTAGAGTTGGTTTCTTACAATTTGAATCCTTCAGGAATATTCATGTATATATCAATGTCCAAGTTACCATAGGTAAGCTGTCATCACATCCATAAGTCTCGTATCCAGTCTTTCAGAAACAACGAGACTTATCAAATATCTAAATATTATGATATCCATGACCGGGAAATATGTTTCTTCGTAATCTATTCCTAGTTTTTCTGAGAATCCTTGAGCAACTAATCGTTTTTTTATATCTTTGGATATCATTATTTTTATTTGTTGTTCTTACAAACACTCATTTAAAACCTACATGTTTATTCCTTTTGGCATTTGTACAATAGGACCAAACACTCTACGTTTTACGAGGGAATCTAATTCTGCTTGAATCACATCTCTCCATTTTGATCAATCTTGTATCTTTCGACATTCAACGATTGTTCTTGGTTCAGTGTTATCCTCATTTTTATTACAGAAAATTTCCTACAACATACCCAATTTTGTCAAAATTGGAAAGAAAGATACATGTTTGAAATTTTTTCAAAATGAAGACATTTCCGACAGATGGACTGGCGAAAATTGGACATGTCCAATTTCCGCCATACCGTCTGGCGAAAATCCAACATCACAATTTTTTCTCGATTTTTTTGTGTTTCGGTTTTGTTGGTTTGGTTTAATTGTTTTGCTTTTAGTTTTAATTTTTGTTTGGTTGTCCAAGAAGTGTCATGACGCGATGGCTGACCCGAAGGACGTCGTTCAGTACGTCCGCAACGACCGCGATGCCCGATGATACTCGACAACAACTACAACATCCTAGACAACAAAAACCTGCTATTCGTCGACCACCGACACCAAGAGGGAGATCAAGAAGCAGTACGGGATTCGAATTGTCCCACGGGATGTCCATACAATAAGTCTAAATAATTTGTAAAACATAGGAGAAAAGTTTTGACAAGAAACAAAAAGATGGTTCACGTAAGCACGGTTGGCTAAGTCGGGTTGGACATATACACCAAATTTGCATCGATCTTAGAAAAGTCGTGTGCGGGATTCTAATTGTATCGGACGAGAATGATTTGGACTTGATTGAGAAAAGGGGATGACTATCAATAGGGGTGCTATCGAGCGACGATATCGTCGATGCGATATAGATGAGCGTGCTTGAAATTCGAGTAATGGTTCGAATGGAAAATTTGAAGAAGTCGATTTTGATTCGAATGATAGTTTTGAGGATTTGTCGAATGACTTCATCCCTGAGTGGTGTATGTGATAGCTTCAGGGATGTCGATCGATTGAGGATGCGGGATGTCAATGAGTCTATCAGCAAGCATCGCGTGTATGCAAAGCCTTAGATTGAGTATTGTTGATTAAATTGTTATAGTCTTGAGATTTGATAAGTTGATTCGAACAAAAGTTAGAAATAACGAGCACCGGATTGAGATTGTGCAAGTATGAAACGCGAAAATGATTGAGTAGGTAAAACAGAATCGAAGAAAAAGTTAGGGTGTACGAATGTATGACTTGATCGAGAAAATTGATATGGATCGTATACGAAAAGTTAGCACGATAAAAAGATAGCGTGCATGAAAAGTTTGATTTGAATGTTTGAAAATGACTCTAAGGATTGGAATGGATGTCGTTCGATGATTTGAGTAAGCAAAGAATGATGCAAATTGAAGAAATACGTTGGTCGATGACTTAAGATAAACAGATGAACGATACGTGAATTTGGGTTTGAGAAAATTGATGTTGTGAATGATTCAAGGGGTAATGATCGAACTTGAATTTGAATGTCGAGAAGATTATCCAGTCGGACGATAGCATCATTCGTACGACTCGAAATTCGTTGCAAAGGAAGATCATCAGGTAACGCATATCATCGATGGTATTGAGGCATATCAAAGATCGATATACGATAACTCGGGGGCACTCTAATTCGAGGAATGACGATCGTGCAAGTGTTATCATTCTGACGGATACTATACTTAGGATTTTTTGATTGATATGAAATGTGGATGAAAACAGAAGTGTCTTAAGGGTTATGCGGATAACCACAACGTCGATATTATTGTCTTGCACGAGCGCAACTCTAGCCTCCCACATGTGTTACATCGGATTTGGGGTGATCATTCCGCGTGAGCGTTGACATGGTGATTTATGTCGCGGGAATGATCGAACTTGGAAAATCAGGACGTGGTAACTTTGATTGTCTCGACTTGTTGGTTTGATGTCAAGGAAAATTCGAGGATGTTTGGACTTGCGATTGATGATTGAGTAAACTTGAGGATTGAATAGATCCAGTCTATGAATCGAGAATGAATTAGTCTAGACACAAAACAAGAGTTACGTCCCGATGAGGATAATTATTCCACGGAAGCGTGCATGGTGATTCATGCCTACCGTGGATAATCTAACTCGTGTGAGATTGGGGCGTGGCATATTGTTAAGTCAGACGACCTTGTGATCGATTACGTGAATTGGGATAAATGACTTAGGGAGTATGAAATGTGAATTATGGTTTAGCGATGAATCATGTCGTAGTGTGTTTGACTTGAGAAGGATTGATAGGCGGATTATGTCGAACGTGTTTGAAGAGATAGACTATACGAAATGGTTTGATGAACAAATGTGATATTGATATGTCAAAGAATTGGCTGAAATGTGAGTTATCATAGGATGGCTTTGCTGAATGACTCGGACCCCGTGCGACGAATGTTGGAATGTGTGTAGGGAATCGATGCTTGATGTTTAGAAATTGGAGTGATGCGAGCTTGGGTCGAAAATCCCGTTCTATCAACTTGGTTTGACCTTAGGATGGGGTCAGTGTTGATAATTGTTGTTTGGGAACTCTGATTCTAATACTGACGGATGACTTTAGCCTAAAGACATAGCCTAACGGTTAGGCAGACGTCCCGGCGCGAAGACATAAGAATTGTGGAGGCACCACTCATGAGGCTCGGTTGACATGCATGTATATCAGGGACGCCAAAAAATGTGCACGATCCGACTCAAGTGGTGATGGCGGATTCTCTATCACGAGACTTGGCTGAAATACATGTATTTTGGGGACGCCTGGAATATATGCACGATCCAACTAAGTGATACGATGAATCAAGTGAGACTTGAGGAATGGGAAAGTGTCAAGGATTTTGAGATCTTGAGTTTTGAAGAAAAGATTGTGGGTAGCACGAGCGTGGCTCGGATTTGATAAATTCATAGGAGAAATGTGCGCGAGAGTCGTTGAATATTCGAGTGACAAGTCGATGAGTAAGTACTCAGTTAGTTTCGAGGACGAAACTTTTTTTGGGTGGTGTATGATGTAGTGCCCCGTCCCGCTCAGTCAATCGGAGGAATCGGAACGCCGACGACGTTCGGACTTAGCCTTGCAACGGTTGTTCGAAGATATCGCTCGGTCGAGGTGACTCCTCGCTCAGGTAGGGTAGTTTCGGTGAACTTGCCTAATCTTAACCTTCACATAATAAATTGAACGTTTTCAACTTGCACAAGCAGGCTTGATAATAAAAAAGACGAATCCACATAACTAAGGAAATAATCCCGACGGGTCGAATTGAGTTTGAATATGGAAAGGTCCAATGATCGGCTTAGAGTTGGTGCACGGCGTGCTTTGAAAATGACCCTCGTCCCGTGGCTTGAAAGAAGGAAAGTTGGTTAAGTAGGCGAAATTATGAACGTAGCCTAAGTCATAGGCGTCGCCCGCATGAATGCTTGATAAAGCATGCACGATCCATTGCTCAAGGCTTGGCATAGCCTTTGCCCGCCCCGTTGGTTAAGCTGCATTGCATAGCTTGTGGCATAAGTCTAGACAACCAAATAATTTGTTTATTCAAGCCGGACACGTGCAAGGCACGTTCCATCAAGGCAAAGCTTGACGCAACCTTTGCTCGTCAAGTTGTTGCAGAGTTAAGTTAGGCAAGTTATGTTAGGCTATCGGAGTAGTAGCAAGCACGGTCCTACGAGTTCTATGGCTGGGTATAACCACATAGTCTTACGGTCTCAAGGCCCGTCATATAGAGTATGACTTGGGCGGTGGTGTTGCACAGAGTTTAAGTTGGTTTAAGGCACGATGTCACGGACTTAGTGTTCTAACGGTTGATTTATTAAGTTTGGAAAAAGGGATTCAAATAGTTGTTCCTGAGTTGAAGAAAAAGATAGGGCAAGAAAGAAGAATGCTCGCGACCATGGGTCGTCGAGGCGGTCTCAGATGTGAGAAGTATTAAACTTGGCCCTGAAAGAGATGGTAACACTAGAGGTAGAATGACTGTGTAAGATGTCAGTTTGAGTCGAGTGTTGCATGGTTATGGACAACTTGTCGACAAGGTAGAGTTTCCTCGAACGACGACCCAGGCGGCCAACGGGACCGGTTCTTGAGAAACATTATATTAGCTTGTTGCTGGATGACCGTACGGGTTAGGCGGGGACTATCAGCGGGGGGCTCGCTATCTCGCGCTGAAGGAGCGTCCGTCTAACAAAAGCTAAAGGGAGTCCAGTATAGCGTTGGACGTTAGTGACCAATTCATATAGATGAGTCAGCATGGCGGCAACCAGCATGTGTGCCTTTGGATTGAGTCAACTTGAATGTGTGTGTGTACAGTTAGGACATAATGTTGGGCCTAAGATTTGGCTTCAACGTAGGCGACGTGCTTTGGTACGAGATGTGGCGTCGAGTCTTAAGTTGTTGACATATAAGTTTGCATGAGTTGGATTTGAGTCGTGTCGAGTTTAAGTCAGGAAATACCGCAAGGCAAAGTCGGTTAGGTGACAATAAGTTCATAAGTCTTGATTGGGTCAGTTGGTAATTAAAGTAGAAAGGGCCGTGAGGCGGCGATATGGTTAAGTCACACTGAGTTGCGAGGCACGACACGATGGATTTGTAGCACGGTCTCAAGGAAATTGGGTACTATCGTGTAGTTGCGTCTCTGATTATGGGCCAAAAGGCAAGTACGACTTGATAGGTTAATATTGTTTGTCATGACCCGTATCCTGATTAGGGGCACGAACATGTGGTTACGTCCAGCCTACGCTGCAGAATCGGTGGTAGAATATTGTATAGGTCGTCTACAAAAACTGTACTAAACAGTATAAGGGTACCTGTACAGTATATACACTCCGAATGGAGGTAACATAGCAATACAGTCTCAATCACAAGATAAAACTAAGGTAGATAGCACAAAAATGAAATATGATAGATGTGCAAACGAAAAATGAATTCAACATCCAACACAGCTGGAGAGAAACAAACAACATCACAGAGTCACAAAATATAAATATAAGCTACTATAGTCTAAAACAAAAGCTGGATCACAGTCCAGGCAAGCCTAACTAAGCTAACTACTCTGGGAGTACAAAGTCTAGTGGCTCAACTATCAGGCCACAGTCCTGGCCTAAGTCACCATCTGTCTCGACCCCATAGTAAGTCGAGCAGCCTGCCTCAGAAACATCTGTAATATGTCAATGGTATCCTGTCAGAAAAATGAGCAAGTACAAACACTAACAGCAGTTCCATATGAATTGGCAAATTCTATAAGAGACAATATA